>CAOLHI010004731.1:0-102230 GCA_948474755.1 Ctenosaura bakeri
TCTCTCAGTCTCACAACACTTGTTGAGCAGAAGCTGAAAAGTTGGTTCTGCTGCACTCCTGGGAAGCACGGAGGAGTTGCAAGATAAAAGTCCTGGATCAACCAGAAAGGAATTTGCTACCCAAACATGCATGGACTTTGATCCAAGGGAAGACCCTCCCCTCCAAGCTGCTCCACAGCAAGGAGGTATGATGGACGTGCTTTATTGTCAGGGGGCAGTTTTTATACTTCCATCCAAAGTTTTTTTAAATAATTTTTATTTAACAACCAGCCAAAAAATTAGATACCATAAAAATTACAAAAATGTTACACAAAAGCACAAAAAAGACAACAGAAAAAGAAAGAAAGACATAATGTAACATAACACATTATAAACAAAAAAAGACTACAATAGTAATTACAAAAGTTCGCTGAAATGGGGAAAAACACTTTTCATGTACTATGTTCATATTAATTCTTCTTTTTAACAGCAATGCTTTTAACTGCTTTTCAATTTTATTAATAGTTGAATTGTATTTTAAACTTCCAAACAATGAAATTTTTTTAGCTGTATCTGTTTTAACTTTTGCAACCTGCCTTAAGCCCCAGACTGGAAAAAGGTGAGATATAAATGAATAGAAGAGGATGAGGACAGACAAGGGACCATCCGAGCATCCTCCTTTTACCTGACCTGCTTCTTATTTTACCTATAGACTGAAATTTTCATTGATGACCTCACTTCCTTCCCCTTTCTATCTTCTCCCCGCCAAGTATGTAAATATGTATGTGTGTGTGCGTGCATGCATGTGCACGTGCGCACACATGTGTCTTCAGGTTGCCCGTTGACTTATGGCATCCTTGTGAATGTCCTTAGGTTTTCTTAGGCAAGTAATCCTCAGAGTTGTTTTGCCAGATCCTTCCTCTGAAATGCAGCCTTGTTGTTGTTTCTGACAAGGCAAACCTATCATGGATTTTTCTGGGGTCAAGAGTGTGTGACATGTCCAAGGTCACTCCATAGGTTTACATGGCCAAGTGGGAAATCACACCCTGGACACCAGGGTCATAGTCCTCAAACCATAGTGCTCAAACCAGTATACCATGCTGGCAACAGCACTTGGTATTCCTTGGCAGTCTCCCATCCAGGTACTAACCAGGGCCAACCTTGCTTAGCTACCAAGATCAGATGGGATCTGGTGCCTTCAGAGTATTTAGGTCAAGTATATAAACAGTCCACTGCTAAATTCCCACATTATCTTTTGTTTCTATCTGCTTCTGTTTCAATGGAATTTCCTTTCCTGTAGTTTGAAGGCATTGCTCTGTGTCCTAGTCTCTGGAGCAGTAGAAAATAAGCTGGCTCCATCCACCATATGATATCCCTTCAAATATTTAAACATAGTTCCATGTTGCCTCCTAACCTTCTCTTCTCCAGGCTGAACATCCCCAGCTCCCTCAGCTGTTCCTCATAGGGGGTTCATGGTTTCCAGGCCTTCTACCTTTTTGATCCCCTTCCTCTGGACATGTTCCAGCTTGTCCATAATCCTTCTTGAATTGTAGTGCCCAGAACTGGACACAGGATTCCTAGTGAGGTCTGACCAGAGCAGAATAGAGTGATAACATCACTTCCCTTGACCTAGACACTATATTCCTATTGGTGTAGCCCAGAATCACGTGGGTGTTTTTTTGGCTACCACATCACTCTGTTGACTCACATTCAGCTTGTGGTCAAAGGCCCTACTGAAGTTATAATAAATATTGCAATAAATATGATAAAATGTCTAAGTTCTAGCTTTTGTGATCTACAAAATGCTTGGGCCAAATTATACCAGTTGGTCCTTTGGCTGCCAGGAGTTCTGTCTCTTTGCTTTGCAGGTTGCATCTTTGCGGTCTCACAGCCACTGCCTGCACAGATCTGGCCTCTGTCTTGGAAACTAGCCAGACTCTGATGGACCTTGGCCTTGGAGACAACAGCTTGGGTGATGAAGGTGTCAGGCAGCTGTGTGCCGTGTTGAAGAAGTCACACTGTAAACTCAGGAAACTAGCGTAAGCATGCCTGATAGTTCTCTTTAAGCTCAAAGGAATTTTTACAGTCTCAGTGGTCCTTGCAGTCTTTCAGCCCATTTTTTCCTGAAGGAAAGGCTTTGAGTGAAAAGCTAAAGGTCTTCTGCAAGAAAATTTGTGGCTGCTGGCAAAGCACCAAATTTACTTTTTTTGGACCAGAACTCCCAGAATTCCCCAACCAGATGGCTGGGGGATTCTGGGAGTTGCAATCAAAAAACAACTTTTCTGTGCTCTGGCTATTTTAGAGTTCCTTCCAGTTGTAATCTTGGGTATGGTTCCCTGGGTGGGGGCTCCCAGATATCACTTTGATATCACTTAATTCGGCCCTAGCTGGACCTGCTCTCAGTTACCTCACTCCACGTGTTTGTGAGTTCTCCGGACAAGCACGGGCATGAGTGCGGCCGCTAATTGCTCTCACATTCCAATCTCTTTTGAGGCCAGCAACCTAAACTTTGCTCCCCGCGTCAGGGAACTTTCCACGTGCAACTTCACAATAGCTGAGCGGCTCTCAGCAGAGCCAGCCCGGTAAACAAGTTATTTACATATTGGCTAATCTCATCATGTTAAATTTGACCTTTCAAAATCCTTCGTCCAGCGCCAAAACTCCTTTTGTTCTCACCTGGTTTGCCATAGCCGAGAGGTACGAACTTCCCTATAAAAACCCCTCACTAGCAAACGGTCTTCGGACTCCTTGGATCACTTTGGACTGCCATCCCGCCCTGCCGCTGGTTTGTCTAAGGAACTCCTCTCAGCCCTCCATGCTGAGCTTTCTCCATCTGAACCCTATCTCTCCGTTCCTCCAGGACAGCAAGACCAGGGCCCTTTTCGCATTAGTCTTCTCGCGCGAGCGGGGGAGGGCAGCTTGCGCAACAAGCCTTCTCCGGGAGGCTGCCGCTTCCCCCTCCTTCCTTCCGCAGGCGAAGGAAGGAGCGGCGAAGCGGCCGCCTCCCGGAGGCGGCGGTGGCTCGCGCATCCGTCCATTCCGCCCCCGCGCGCGCGAGAAAGGAGCCTGTCCTCTCCATCCCCCCCGCGCGCGCGAGAGAGAAAGGCGCTCCTCCCGTCCGCCCCCCCACGCACGAGAGAGAAAGGCGCTCCTCCCGTCCGCCCCCCCACGCGCGAGAGAAAGGCGCTCCTCCCGTCCGCCCCCCCTGCGCACGCAAGAGAAAGGCGCTCCTCTCGTCCGCCCCCCCGCGCGCGGAGAGAAAGGCGCTCCTCCTGTCCGCCCCCCCGCGCACGCGAAGCAGGACCTGTCGCGTGAGCACCCCGCCCCGTCCCTTCCTTCCGCAGGGGTGGAGGGAAGGAAGCGCGACCCGGCCGGCTCCTGGACGCTCCGCACGAAAGGTAAGTGCGCACGGGCGCCGGGAGTGTTGCGCGAGCGCGGGTGATTTTCGCTTCGAAGCGAAAATCAAAAAACCCGCGCTCGCTCTGCTTCAGCCCCGTGAGCCTGGTGGAAGTGGGAGTGCGTCGTGCAGAGCGACGCTCCCACTCCCGCGAGGCTTACGGGGCTGTCGTGCGAGAAAAGGCCCATGCGAAAAGGGCCCAGGTGTCATATTGCCTATCCTTAAGCTTTCCAATTCCGTTTCCCAGTTAGTGCGTGCGTGCGTGTGTATTTATTTTCTGTTGCTGTTCAATAAAACTGTTATCTTGGGTTACTTTAAACTTGTGTGCCTATTCCCTGACCTGAAGCCATAGACATTGGGTTTCAAGATCCTTGCAAAGTTACCCTGCCTCTTGCTAGCCAAAACAGTGTCCAAGCTAATTTCCCCCAATTTGGTATTTTATTTGGCAATCTGGGCGCCCCTCCCGGGACCCCCAAAAACACAGGGTAACACAGGGAGAGATTTTGCCACACAAAGTCTAGCCTCTATTGGGGTCCAAGGCAAGGATGATGGCCCTGAAAGGAACAGTTCCTTTTCTGTGCAACTGGCATTGATCTAGATCAGCTTTCTGTTGAATAGCACCAATGTGAATCAACTAGTTGCAGATTTGGAGAGCTGGGCTTCATGGCTGAAAGATTTGCCTAATGGATAATGATGCAGAACAGTTTTTGGAGGAGGTCTAAGGACTGATTTGCAAGCTGTTCATGCCCTCCTTCTCAAACTGAAAATTTAACAACCCCCTTTCTAATTATTGTGTTTTTTCTTATCTCCTTCCTTCCCAGATTGTCGATGGGATCTCTAAATCGAATCACGAAGACAAGACTGCAGGCAGCTGCTTCTGTGCACCCTCAGATGATTCTGATCTCCTACTATTCACCCGCCTACCTGCCCATGCCAGGTGCAGAAGAGTAAAGGGTGTATTCGCACGTTCTTAATTTAACACTCAAGCACCCAAAAGGTGAGGAGATGGCTGACAGAGGTGACGCTACCTACCATGGATGAAACATCGGCACCTGCCATATTCTTCAACGGTCCAGTCCCAATTTGGCAAGAACAGTCTAGATTAATCCTTTCATCCCACATTTCCAGTTGCTTTTACAATGTTCCGATTTCTCTTTCCTCCTCCCACTTTTCCCCCTTTGCCCTCAGCTTACTTCAATCACTGCGAACTGAGTTCAAAGTGCAAAAGTAGTTACTCAGCCGGGAGGAGAGGAGAGGATGGATTCTTTCCGATCCCAGTAGGCTCAGGCAAAACAAACTGCTTTATATAACAGCCTCTCCTAGCCTATTTTCCTCCTTAATACCTTTTGCTAGTTGGAACACAGTCTTGATGTGGCTTAGCCACACAGGTCCTGGTAGACTGCAGAATCGGGGCCTCAAACTCACCTTGTATCTTTACCAGCTGTTCTTCCTGACAGCTAACTCATATTTTCATGGCTTGAAAGTTGCACACTTGACACCAGGAATGTATTTAATCCCTTCCAGGGTCTGGCCATATGATGTGATCTGAGGTGAGCGAAGATGGTTTTGCTTCTGCCTTTTCGGGTTTAAGGCTCAGGTTTGAGCTCTGACCCAGCAATGAGACCTTGCGGACGGCCAGAAGGTCGCCTGAACAAAGATGCTCTGAGTCACAAGCTCACTGGGGGATGGAGTAACAACCCAACAGGCTGATTTTAACTTTAAAAAAGGGAAATTGCATTCAAAAACCACTCTGCTCTGTGGTTGCGCAGGGTGGTCAGAGATACCCACCTGTGGTTTCTCAAGTAGCACATTGATTCTTTCACTTAGAATCATAGAATTGTAGAGTTAGAAGAGACGCCAAGAGCCATCCAGTCCAACGCCCTTCTGCCATACAGGAAGACACAGGCCATTTCCACACTACACTTTTATAGTGCGATTATTCTACTTTCCACATCCTATGGAATGGCCCCTCCCGAAACTGCAAACCCCAGGATTCCATAGGATGTGGAAAGTGGAATAATCGCGCTATAAGAGGGTAGTGCGGAAATGGCCACAATCAAGGCACTCCCAACAGACAGCCATCTAGCCTCTTGTTTCAAAACCCCCAAAGAGGAAGAATCTGTCACACTCCCAGACTGTGCATTCCACTGTTGAAATGCTCTTACTGCCATGTAGTTCTTCCTCATGTTCAGGTGGAATCTCTTCTCCTGTAGCTTGAAGCCATTGCTCTATGTCCTAGTCTCTAGAGCAGCAAAAACCAAGCTTGCTCCATCCTCCAGATGATATCCCTTCAACTATTTCAACATGACTTTCATTTCCCTCTTTAAATCTTCATTTGAGCCTTGCATAGCTTGTGCACACATGTGCCAACTGACTTAAGGGCTTCACCAAGGCTTCACTGCCTTCTCCTATATTTGTGGGCTGTATTCCCTGTGGATTCGTTGACATTCCACAGTGCAGGGTTTCCTGCATAGCAGAGGGACAGACTAGATGACCAATGTAATTATTTCCAACATTATAATTCTAAATAAAGCCATGGTGGAAAAAGTATAGGTTGCATGTGGGACCTGAGCACCCCAAAGTCTGTTAAAGCTCCTTGACTACACCCTTGTTTAAATTTTTGGCAAATTTTTCAGCCCAAATATGCTCCCAACTCATACAAGCAAATAAAACTGATCTTTTTTTCCCCAGCTGAAGACCAAAACTAGAAGTGATGTTACTTCACTTTTAGACATAGCAGGAGTAACGCTAAAGCCTCCCAGGGTGGGGGATGGCCCCCCACTCCCTTTACAATTCTCCATCTATGAAATAAAGAGTGGCTGGCCCTTTACTTTTGGACCTAAACAGATAAGAAACAAATTTACCATGCTTCGTGTTGATCAGAGCATTCATTCCATTTTCCACTTGCATAACACTGGGTCTAATTTTTAACATTTGCCCATTTCCTTAATTTTTGGTACTACCTGGACTGATGAAGACTTTTGGGGGACTCAAAAGCTGAAACACTTTCTTTGCATTTTGATTTGTACTAATAAAGACACTACCTTTCTGTGGATTTTGTTTGTCACTCACAATCCAAAACAGGCTGTCTCTGTTATTTTAAATCCCGCAAACCCTGTGTCACCCAAAGTCAGAACAGAAGCTAAAAGTTTTACTTACCAGTACTTTGCAAAGTAGTAGCCAAAAGGTACAAAAGCCAACAGAGAATTTTTGCTTTAAACAATATATGGAGGAATATGTTAATTGTACAGTTGTCCCATAGCTTGTTTCTTTTGCAACAAGTTTCCACCATTTACCTTTAAAGGGAAACAATTCCTGTTGGTATTTTATGCACACCTAACACATAAAAGGTGGTTTTATGTTTTGGCCACAGTATACTGTCCATTTACTGTTCTGTTTATAGCTACATAAGTGGAGTTCTCCAAGTGTGACCATTTTCACATGAAGTTGTGCATTCTTTGATGGTGTGTACCTATTCATTCATGCCTTCAGCGTCCTATTAAGGATTCATTGCCATTTCAGAGAGAGGAAACAAATTCACAGATTCACAGTTGGTTGCATAATGTTATTTATTCAGCATAAAGGTGGTGTAGCGCAATGCTCCGCTTAGCTACGTTAATGTAGATTTACACTATGGCCCTTTTCGCACGGGCCTTCTCTCGCGCGACAGCCCCGTGAGCCTCGCGGGAGTGGGAGCGTCGCTCTGCACGACGCACTCCCACTTCCGCCGGGCTCACGGGGCTGAAGCGGCGTGAGCGTGGGTTTTTTGATTTTCGCTTCGAAGTGAAAATCACCCACGCTCACGCAACGCTGCCGGCGCCCACGTGCACTTACCTCTTGTGTGGAGCGTCGGGGAGCCGGCCGGGTCGTGCTTCCTTCCCTCCGCCCCTGCGGAAGGAAGGGACGGGGCGGGGCGCTAGCACAACGGACGCGACACGTCCTGCTTCGCGCGCGCGCGCGGGGCAGACGCGACAAGCTCCTTTCTCGCGCGCGGGCGGGGGGGATGGACGGGACAGGCTCCTTTCTTGCGCGCGCGGGGGACGGACGCGCGAGCCGCCGCCGCCTCCGGGAGGCTGCCGCTTCCCCGCTCGTTCCTTCGCCTGCAGAAGGAAGGAGGGGGAAGCGGCAGCCTCCTGGAGAAGGCTTCTTGCGCGAGCCGCCCTCCTCCGTCGCGCGAGCGCCGGCGCTGCGAAAAGGGCCTATGAAAACATGATGACGCAGGATTGCAGCTAATGCCAACTTTAACTCCTGTAAAATTCTATGAATGAGATAGTGCAATAATAGGAAGGTAAAAGTCTCACCTGAAAGTACCTTCAGGCTCAGAACAAGAATTTTTAATAGGCTTCCATCCATCTTCCTTAAAGGCTTGTAAAAGAGGCTTGGTAGATTAGTCTAACAGGCTGAGTGGCTTAGTTTAACATGTCTTTAAAATGCAGGAGGGGGAGGGCTAACAAAAATAGTAGCAATTGTGTCTATTCACAAGTAGGACTTCTAGGGATGTCATGTCGAGGAGGGAGCAGGCTTGTTTTTGCTGCTCCAGAGACTAAGACAAGGAGCAATGGATTCAAGCTGCAGGAAAGGAGATTCCACTTGAACCTCAGAAAGAACTTCCTGATGGTCAGGGCTGTCCGGCAGTGGAATATGTTACCTTGGAGTGTGGTGGAATCTCCTTCTTTGGAGGTTTTTAAGCAGAGGCTGGATGGCCATCTGTTGGGAGTGCTTTGAGGGTGTTCCTGCATGGCAGGGGGTTGGACTGGATGGCCCCTGGGTTCTCTTTCAACTCTACATTTCTATGATTCTGCAGGGTTTTCAGTTTTTTAAAATAGCAATGAGGGATGGCCAAAAGTCATAAATTGCATGGTCGACAATCAGGATGTAGGAGTCTTAATAGACCACAAGCTGAACATCAGTCAGCAGTGTGACGCAGCAGCTTAAAGAAATGCAATTCTGGGCTGCATCAACAGGAGTATAGTGTTACCCTGTTTACTGGGGGTCCCGGGAGGGACACCTAAATAACCTTTACAATTACACAAGATGGGGGAAATTAGTCAAGAGCACTGGCTGGCACTACGAGAGGCAGGGTAACGCAGCAGGATCTTGTAACCCAATGTTTACGGGGTCAGGCCAAGTCAAGAAGCAAACCATGTTGGAAATTAATGATTGATCTTTATTAAATACAGGCACACAATGTAAGCAACATACACAGATAACAAAGGAAATAAATGTGTGAGTAAGATAGCAGGATGTTCAGAGGGATAGTTGATTCGGGTGATACAAAACCTGTTCTTGAAGCCCGGAAAGAAGACAGAGAGCGAAGCTGGGGTGCGATGTATCTCAGCACGTGGAGCTGAGGGGAAGCTTGCCAAGCAAAGCGGCAGCAAGGCGGTCTGGAACTCGCGAGCGGTCTGAGGATGGTCTCGGAATCAGGGGTTTTTATAGGGAAAAATGTGACTGCAGGCTATGCCATACTTGGGGAAAACAATGCTTGGGAAAGGTCAAAATTTAGCATGATTAAGTCCGAATTGACAAAGAGTTAGCCAGTATGCAAATGCTCCATGCTTGGCAGTTGAGTATTCAGCTTGCCAGGGTGCCTGCACGGGGCAAGGAGTCCTTTGTAAACAGTGTGCATACATAATGGAGGTGTTTGCAGAGAGGGCTCCTAAAGCAAGGATCTGGCTATTTCTGGCCTGCCTGGGTGGGGAATGGAATGTCCAGCAATTAGTGCCCGAGCCTAGTCTGTGCTTGTCCGGGGGCCTCACAAACACATGGAGAGGGGTGGTGGGAGAGAGCCAAATTATTGATATCAAAATGATATCTTTATGCTACCTCCAAGGAGGCCTAACCTGCAGTAACAATAGTGACTAAGTCAAGGGAAGTGATGGTACTGCTCTATTCTGCTCTGGTCAGACCCCACCAGGTATACTGTGTCTAGTTCTGGGCACCACAGTTGAAGAAGGAGGTTGACAATGTGGAATGTGTTCAGAGGAGAGCAACCGAAATGGTAGAAGACCTGGAAACCATGAAGCCCTATGAAGAATGGCTTAGGGAGCTGGGTATGTTTAGCCTGAAGAAGAGAAGCTAAAGAGGTGACATGATAGCTATGTTTAAATATTTCAAGGGGTGTCATATGGAGGGCGGAACAAGCCTGTTTTCTGCTGCTCCAGGGACTAGGACATGGAGCAATGACTTTAAACTACAGGAAAACAGAGTCTACATAGGCATTAGGAAGAACTACCTGATGGTAAGGGCAGTTTTACAGTGGAATAAGCTGCTGCCCCAGTGGAGTGTGGGGGAGTCTCTCCCTTCTTTGGAGTTTTTTAAAGAGAAGCTGGATGGTTGTCTGTCAAAGGGAGTACTTGGATTGTGTTTTCCTGCATGGCAGAAGGAGGTTGGACTTGAGGACCCTTGGGGTGCCTCCCAGCTCTACGATTCTATGGCCATTTCCGCACTAGCCTGTTATAGCGCGATGATTCCACTTTCAACATCCTCTGGAATCCTGGGGTTTGCCGTTTCGAGAGGGCGACTCGCGACGCCCCCTAGAGTCCGCGTACCTAAATTACAGCCTGCAGGTGGGAGAGGGCGGGGCCCTGCGCAGACGTTCAGCCAATGACAAGGTAAGGCGGGGCTTCCCTTCCCTTTGCCCCGGAGGCTTGGTTTCTCCCTCTCAGGGCGCTTCCAGAGTTTATTTGCGCACGCGCATCCCCTTTCCTTTCTCACGTGCCACCAGGTGGTCGCTGTGCGCATGCGTGCGGGTGCCGGCGTCTCTGAGGAGAGCATGAGGGGCGCCATCTTGTCGTGAGGTTCTGACTGGGGACCGCGGAGAGGGTCGGCCGGCGGGCGGCCCTGAAACGGGGCAGGTGAGCGGGGAAAAGGGGGTCTGCGGAGGAAGAGCGGAGCTTTAGTCCAGGCCTGGGATAGCGGGGCGGCGGCGGCGGCGACCGTATTTAGAGACTCTGAAAAGGGGAACTAAAGCCGAGTTCCTATTGGAGGGGGAAAGAAAGCCAAATTGCATTAAGAGTTTCCTCTCATACCTCCCTAAAGCACAACGTGAGGACGAAGGAGGTGCGGGATATTCCCTTCTCTTAACCAGGAAGCGCCGCCGCCGCCGCTTTCCATCAGGAGCGAAGGTGCCTCTGGGCGCGTGCAGAGTGCCGGCGCGGCCTGTGCGAGGGAACACTTTGCACACGCCCAAGAGCACTGTGTGTGTGTGTGGCGGTGGCGGGAGGGAGGGAGAACAGTTTCCTTTTAGGACTACAGTTCCCAGAATCCACGTTGGCTTGGGGGTTCTCCGGGTTTTGTCGTACGGAAAAGGTAATTTGAGCCAGAGAGGCTCAGGAAAGCATTCAGGCCGGTCCCCTTCATTCCCTGCCTCTCCTTTCTAGTGGCTTTAAAATTTCTCCTTGAACCCCACTTTTCCTTCTGGGGCAGCTCCTCCGTCGTTCTCCTCTAGTAATTCAGAAGCTGAATTTTGCGGGGCTTTATTTCATTTGTGACTCTGAATGACTTTTGCTGTATTTTGTTTTCATAGAATCATAGAAATGTAGAGTTGGAAGAGACCCCAGGGGCCATCCAGTCCAACCCCCTTGTGCCAAGCAGGAACACCCTCAAAGCACTCCCAACAGATGACCATCAAGCCTCTGCTTAAAAATCTCCAAGGAAGGAGACTCCACTACACTCCATGGAGGCAGCATGTTCCACTGCCGGACAGCCCTGACTGTCAGGAAGTTCTTCCTGAGGTTCAGGTGGAATCTCCTTTCCTGCAGCTTGAATCCATTGCTCCTTGTCCTGGTCTCTGGAGCAGCAGAAAACAAGCCCTCTCCGTTCTCAACATGACATCCCTTCAAATATTTAAACATGGCTATCATGTCCCTTCTTAACCTTCTCTTCTGCAGACTAAACACACCCAGCTCTCTTATCCTCCTAGGGCTTCATGGCTTCCAGGCCTCTCACCATTTTGGTCGCCCTCCTCTGGACTTGCTCCAGCTTGTCAATATCCTCCTTGAATTGGGGTGCCCAGAACTGGACACAGGATTCAAGATGGGGTCTCACCAGAGCAGAGTAGAGTGGTACCAGTACCTCCCTAAAATAGTAGAATATATATATTCTACTATTGGAGTGCAGCAAAATCCACATGCAGCTGTACCTTTTTTGGGCCAGCTGCAAAGTATAAAATATTCATCATGCAAGTTTTCAAAGCCTTACTGGCTTCTTCAGCAGGAAAAGATGTTAAAAATCATAAACAGGAGAAAAAAATGAAGATACTGCAGTAAAGTTACCCCCAACAAAACATTACCTTGAGGCACACCTTCTGACTCCACATAATTTTGGAGAGTAACATAGTATATGCAGATACTAGAGTTAGTATGGTATGTTTTGAGCGTTGGGCTGAAACTCTGGAGACCAAAGTTCGAATCCTTGCTTGGCCATGGAAACCCACTGGGTGACCTTGGGTGTGTCTGTCACACACTTTCGGCCTTGGAGGAAGGCAAAGGCAACCTCCCCCAGACAAAGCTTGCCAAAAAAAACTGCCATAAGTTTTCCAGCTTAAAGTCACCATAAGTCCTAGAGAACTCGCAACGCAGCAACAACAACATACACAAATATACTGTCAACAAATCATAGAATCATAGAAAGTATTTTTGTGATGAATCATCTAAAAGCTAATGAAAGGCCTTTTCCCTTGACATCAGTTCCAAAAAATTTTCATCAGTTGCAAAAAATTTTTTAAAAATGCAGGAGTTGTCCACATTGATCATAAAACAAAAACAAAAATACACACTTGGTGATACTTTTATCAGTACAACTAAAACTCACAAGATTAATCACATAGGATTTTAAAGCCTGCTGGGTTCTTTGTCAAGCAAAGTTGTTTAAAAATCATGGAGGTGTGGAGTGGTAATTAGAGTCACAGTTCTTCATCTTGCTTGAGGGGGCTTGATTTCTCACTTTGGATTTTAGCAGTTTTGGAGAAATATATATGTAGGGCTGGGTTGAACAAAATCAGTCACATTGTTTCTGGGGAATACTGTGAAGAGGACAGGTTGCTAGCATTCTTTTTTTTACCAAGAGGCCTCTAAGAATAAATATTATTAGTTGTTTCCTAGTTACACTTATATGCTTGTCTTTCCTGTGATGAGCACAAAGTGGTATATATAGCTCTTTCCCCCCATTTTAATCATCACAACAACCCTGCAAGTTAGGCCAGGCTGAGAGAAGGAGCTCACTGTGATCTAGAATATGGATCTCCCAGTCTCAGGCTAACCACTTCAATGCTTAATTTCAAAGATCTTGCCTTTTCCCACATCATCTCTTTTACACATAAGAGAATAGAGTTTTAACAAGCAGGTTTCAAATCCTTGATGAGTGATAGAATCCCACTGGGTAAGCTTGGGTAAGTCATTCTCTCTCAGCCTCAGAGGAAGGCAAGGGCAATCCCCCTGTGAATAAATCTTTCCAAAAAATCCTATGACAAGTTTGCCATAAGCTGGAAACAGCATGGAGGCATGCAACAATGACAGTTTTAGTTATGGTCAAGTTCTAAACGTTTTTAACATATTTTCACTAAAATCAAGTTCTTTTTAACCTAGGTTTTTGTAAGAAGAGGTTATGTTTGTTTTAAAAATTAAAACATAAACAGGTGTCCCCTGCTTTTTTACTCCTTTTTTTAGCATTCTGCTCTTTTGACACAGACAGCAAAGACCAGAATATGTTCCCAGCAATTAGGAGTGTTTATCTCCTGTTTTACATATCATTTCTGCAGCCATAGAAAATAAGCAGATTTCATAAATAGGGCTGCCAACAGATCTTGTGGGTTACCATCTCCAGTATGTGACTGACACCACAGTCTTAGGAGCATATACACTCAGTCACATCACTGGTCTGTCTAGTTTGATGTATGATCTAGCACTGGTCTCTAGGGTTTCAGAGGGGAGCTTTCCCCATCCATCCCTGCCTGAAGATGCTGAGGATTAAATGTGGGGTCACTTGCATGCGAAGTAGGTGCTCTACCATTTTGCGGTAGCCCATTTCCAGTCCTGTTTATTCCTGTTTAATAGAGTTTATATGCTAGGAAGTATGTTTAACCATGCAGTTTGAGTTTAAGGGCTCATTTCTCTTAAGCATTTATAGTAAAAAGTATATTCACTATATTGAAATATTTAGTACAACAAGCATGGAGTATTAGAAAGATATTTCTGTACAGTTCTGCAACACCATTCTAGTTTTATCATTTAGGTATGGATGAAATGACTAAAAGCCTTGTGGAATCTGTTTCTTCAACAGGAGCTTTCTGCTTTTCTTGAGGTCAAATCAATTGAGGAAGAGTATGGAACATTTTGAGATTTTTGGACTCAAAATGAAAAAAAATTCTATTACATTGACCTGCAAGTCAGGGTTCAGCTCCTTTCTTCCCTCCCTCCCTTTTTTTGAATGATGTACTAGATGAACTCCAGTAAAATAATTATTTTTGTGTGCATTCATAATTCATGTTGCTTGCCATAACATATAGACACTAAACTCCTGCATACATGTTTAAGTTTTACTTTTCTTGCCTTTCTTCTACAACAGTGTCAATCATGGAGAACTATAAGAAGTCCAAGACTGTGGAGAAGCCTGCTCCTCTTCCTTTTGCCAACTTGCCCTCTGATATAATTGAAATGAAAGTAAAGGACGGCAGCAAAATCCGGAACCTGATGGGTTACGCCATTGGCAAAATGGAGTCTGATTCCATGAGGCAAGTCCTCTTCAGTGGTGCTGGAAAAGCGATCAGCAAGACCATCACCTGTGTGGAGATCATGAAGCGGAGGATGAAAAACCTTCACCAGATCACCAAAGTGTTCTTCAGGCAAACAGAGGAGATCTGGGATCCTATTGTGCCAGAGGCTGGCCTCGATCCTTTGACTGTGAAGCGAAATATCCCTGCCATTTGTGTCCTGCTGAGCAAAGATCCCCTGGACCCTCAGGAGCCAGGATATCAAGCTCCGGGCTCCTTTGATGCTTTCTGGTTGGAAACGCTGAAGTCAGAATCCCAGGCCCAATCTAAGAGGAAGCAGGGTGGAGGAAGAGGGGCTGCCCGGGCTGGGAAGCATCCTCGCTCTGTTGGACGAGAGGACTCCTACAAGAAGCCCTAAAGAAGCCAGGCTTCAGAATGCTGGCAATCATCTGCAGAACCAAAGAAAGCCAATTAAATTTCAGCTTAAAATTCGAAATGTTGGAAACAGTGAGAGAAGGAAGTTTCATTTCAGAGAAAGGACAGAAGCATAAGTAAATGCTAAGTCATAGTGGATTGACTGAGCCTGGAGGTCTTGTAGCTTTGGGTGTTTCCCTTATTTGAACTGGATTCACCCAGTGGAGATTTCAGTGATTTGTGCCAAGTGTGTTCAGTGATGGAAAGGAAGTGCAGAATCTTCCTCAGTGGAAAGAACCTACCCTTGCTCTGAAGGGCCATTCACATTCCCTGTCTGGTACAAGGATTGCTGATGGAAATTATTTTTCTTCCCATCATGTGACTGTTCTCTTGCCATTGCAAGAGTCTTGCACTTTGCTATCTAGTCAAATTCCGTTTCTTTGAGTGGAGCTTGTCAGATGCCTCCCCTCAAAGGGTGGATTGTTTCACTATGACTGTGAAACTTTTACCAACTTCCCCAACTCAAGACTTTAAATAAGGAGCTTCAGCCTTCTTGGTCATTTAGGAGAGGGGAGTCATAGTTTGATTCCACATAAAACCAAGGAGGTGCTTGTCAGATGTGCTGGATTTTACTTGTGTGATTGTGCCAAGAGACTGTTTGATGTGTCCTTTCATAAGATTAAAAAATACCCAAGTGTCTGAGAAGCTTGTAAGACTTAAGAGCTATGGACTGTAGGCCCTGAAATAAATAAATATATATTAATAAAGCCAGGGCAATACATATTTTTTGCTAAGTAGTTTTGTACTTATCTTCAAGGCAGAGATGTTACTTGATCTTCACACCTGGTATTTCTTTTCTGCTGTCTCTGAACACATTAGTCCCTGCTTTCTATTCATCTGAGTCTCTTAAGAGAGCAAAATTTGACCATGTTGAGAGCAGTCTGGTCTCCAGCACTTTATTCCACTCTGTTTTAGACCTTTAAGGGACTGGTGCCCCCAAAGAGCCTGTCTTGGGGCTGGGGATTTGGTTTGTATACATTATATTTTTCCTTTCACTACAATTCCCTGCTTTGAAAAATATTTGTAGAGACTGATGATCAGTATGTCAACAATTAAGCTACTAAAAATTAACATACAGTTTGTAGTCATTTTCAGACCTGACATTTGATTATCTAACAGCGTAGACAAATATTAAACTGGTGATTAGAGGCTTTAGTTAAGTGGGAAGACTTATTCTGCTTCGGTTTCAAACCAAGGGAATTGTCCATTTTAACAATTTGAATGTGGGAAAGTGAATGGAGTTTTTATCATGGGGACCCTTTGCCAGTTATTTCTAATTGCCTCAGAGAACAAGCAGGTTTCAATGGCAACAGCTTTGGGGGAATCCTGCAGTAACTCCGTCTCATGGAGCTGCAGCTATCTGGGTGCTTTTGTTCCCAAGCATATCTGGTAGCATCACTGCCATTCTCTCCCTCTTGTTGTTATTACCATCATTTATTTATATAGTGCCATCGCTGTACATGGTGCTTTACAAGTACAAGAACAGCAAAACCGTTCCCTGCCCTTGGGTTTACAATCTAATTAAGAAATGACACAGAAAGGGGATGGCAGTGTGGGAGAGGAATAAGTCCAGAGGATACTGCCTCTGCTTTTTTCCCTCCAAGGCCAGGGCAGCAGCGGTTGGGATGGAGAGAGCCTTTCATCTGTTTCTGGGCTTAGGCATGATGGAGCTGTGTGTGCCTCTTCTCTCCCTCTGTGGACAGGGCAGTGGCAGTTGGAATGAGGGGAGTGCCTTCCATCTGTTTCAGGGCCCAGGCATGGTGGAGCTGTGCCTGCCTCTTCCTCTTCTCACATCTACCTCTGAAATATTTTCTCCCAGTCAGCAACAGCATGTATTGCCTACCAGCTGCATCTGTTTCTGAATCCTACATGATTTTGCTTATGAAATGGCTCTCCTTAATCTTTTAAGCCTTGTTTTTGTGTGTAATGCAGGGTGACTGTCTGTTGGCTATTCAGGGAGATCTCTCAAGTGAATGAAAACTTTTGCCTTTGGCATGGAAGGTTGTCACTGCCAGGTTTCCTTTTATGGGGAGCTGGAGAGGACTGGGGGAGCACATTCCTTTCAGACTCGGAGACAGGCAGAGCTTTGCTTGCAGTCCTCTGGCCGACCACTAGAACTGTTGGGAGTGCAGACAGGAAGCACATGGCTTGCTGGAGCAGTTCAGAAGGGCTGTTTGTTCTCTGTTTGAAATGCTTGCACTTTGAAGCCATGTCATTCCACTGAGAAGATCCTTTCCAAATTAAGGGGCTGGGAGGGGGAGAGAGTACCACTTGGCTACACTTTCCAAAGCAGCTTCTAAGCTCTTGGTCCAGGTCCTAGTTGCCCTCTCCATTTTTTAATTTATTGATTTTGTTGGTATCTCTGCCTTCTCCCAATACGGAACTTAAGGTAGCTTACAGTAAAAGGAAACACAGCCAAAGCAATTTACAATAAAAAAAATTAAAAATTGAAGCAACCTTATTAAAAATACGAATTTAAACCAGTTTGAAAATATAGCAGTCAGAATAAAAGTACTGTATAACCTTTGCTATTAAAAGCTGTTCTACAACAGCCATTTAACAGTCAAGAACCTGCCTAAACAAGACAGAGGGGGACAGCCAGCCCCCCCATGGAAGGGAGCTCCATTGCCTGGGAGCAGTCACTGAGAAGGTGATGGTGTTGAGACGGAGAAGAAGAGCTTCCCAAGGATCTTAACACTCAGGCAGGTTCACATAGATGGAGTTTTTCAGTTAGTCTGGACACAAACTCTGTTTGGCATTCAATCACTTGCTCTTAATCTGTTCTTTACTGCCAGTGGTTCATGCTTCTGTTTTGGTTGTCCCAGAGCAGTAGGGCAGGTGTCCTGAAGTAAGCACTGAAACCCAAGATAAAGACTGGAATTCTCTTGGTTTACTTACACCAGTATAACTGTGCTGGAGTAGGTGATAATGGCAGAATGAAAATGGCCACTGTTGCAGCAGTCATGAAGGAAGTGAGGTATGGGGGAAATAAACTGCCCAGAGCCACCAGGTTTTGTCTGCCTTCCCTCACTACCATCGCCTGAACCTAGAAAAATATCACTGCTGTTGTAATGGTGTAATTCATCAGTAGACTTCCAGCCAAAAGCTAGCCTGAGAAGAATGCCTTATAACATCTCAAAAACTGGCATATTTAGCAGCGCTGTCTACGCCCCCCACTCCTTGGAGTAACAAATGAAATTCGTAGTGTGATGCAATACCTGAGAGACTGAGCTACCCATCAGGAGGTCCTTGATCTGCCCTTAGGTGTTCTCAGGTCAGAATCTTTATCCCTAGATCCAAGAAAGGAAGTGGGGGCTGAGGCAGAGGCTGAGAGAAAAGGGCTTATTTATTACCTTCTGTGATTATTGTAAAGACAGTCATAACATTAAGTGAACTGCTTTGGAATATGTAGCATAATTGTCAAGAACACACCCAGAGGGAGAGTGCTGAAAGTAATGGCTGGCAGCCTGCTGGTGTTTTACACACACTTACATTCTCTAACAGGTGCAGTTGTATCCCTTTGATCATTGTGTAACATCTATATTCAGTTCATGGCTGTATAAGCAGTTTCCACAAGTAACTTTGGCAAATGCAACAGCACATCCTTGGATGGCACATGACTACTTATCAGTGCTTCCAAGGTTCCTCTTGATTCTCTGGGTCTGTGGAAGCAGATACAGTGTTGAGAGCACAATGTCAGTGTTCAGCAGATGGGTTGTGTAGTGCAACCACCACTTAATTGTGTAAGCGTAGATTTACATTGGGCAAGAATGATGTAGGATCTTAGTTTATGCCTTAGAAAGCTTCATTGGTGATGGCAGAGGATGCAGCCAGTGTGCAGACTTGGAAGCCTTGATTGTAATGGGGGTGGAGAGAAGGTTTCTAGGAATGGCCAGCAGTGAATGTTAATATGCATTGGCCAAAACATCTTGTTCTGTTGCTTTGCTCCACTAGAGGGAGTTCTGTACTATTTATGCATTAATGGATGAACTCAAAAGCAAATCTTGATTAATTTCTGCTCTAGTTACCCTGGAAAATGCCACTGCTGATTTATGGCTTTAATAAAGCAGGGGCTTTTTTTTGACAGCATCAAAGTAAGTGTCATTGCTGAGCACTGGGGAGGGAAGAAAGAAGCCATCCGTGGTTCTTCCTGTAGAATTAAAAGTCCACGAGGCAACTGGCCCTGTGGTAAGTTGCAGTTCAAGTACCAAGTGGTAGAGTGCTTGGGTCTTATCCAAGATGGCACCTGCCTCTTGGCAAGCAGCTTGTAAATCTGGAGCCATAGGTGAACCCAGGTAAAACAGGTTCATTGGGGTCTGTAGCCCCATTTGCTTGAGTGTTTTGAATCAGCTAAGGCTTCAATCCAAAAACTCACACAAGTTGCAGGAGAGGAAGGATGCTGCATAGTAAATAAAGTACATCAAAGTATCCTAGCAAAGGTGAGGAACGGCACCTGGTGATAAAGCCTGGCTCTGATAGGTGGCCCAGGAGAGGAGGTGGGAGGACTTACAAGATTGAACTACCTGGTGAAGTTTTCAAGTCAAGCTGAAAAGAACTTCCCAGCTCCTGCCCTTGATTCTCCATGACCCTACGAAGAAGAGGAACATTTTGACATACTGCCCTATGGAACTGCTCTTACTGTCAGGGAGTTCTTCCTAATGTTCAGATGGAATCTCTTTTTCTTAAGTTTGAAGCCATTGCTCCATACCCTCTTAGTCTCTGGAGCTGCAGAAAACAGACTTACTCCATCTTCCATACGAGATCCCTTCAAATATTTAAATATGGCCCTCCCGTCCCCTCTTTACCTTCTCTTCTCCTGGCTAAACCTACCCAGCTCCCTAAGCTGCTCCTGGTAGGGCTTCATGGTTTCCAGGCTTTTGACCATTTTGGCTGCCCTTTTCTGGGCCTTTCCCTGCTTGTCCATATCCTTGAATTGAGGTGCCCAGAACTGGATACAGCACTCCAGGCAGGGTTTTCCGAAAGCAGAATAAAGTGCCACTATCACTTTCCTTGACCTAGACAGTATACTCCTGTTGATACAGCCCAGAATTGCATTGGCTTTTTCAGCTGAACCAAGGATGAGGGCTGTCGATGTATAGTTTTCATTGCAATGAATTCAGCAGTTTACAGAGCTCAGTGTGGAAACAGTGGGAGTTCATGTAGGCCCAAATTACCCTAAAGGCACATCAAGGAAAATGCGAGCCGTTCAGTGTAGTAAAAAGCCAGAGCAATGTGACTGTAAGAACAATATAAGTAAGACAGGGCAGTGCAAATAAAAGAGCAATTTAAAAACAATTGGCAAACCAACCATTCATTAAATACTTTGAATAAGATTATATTATCAAGCTCCACTTTACATCTTTCTAATACTTCTTCCAAGCCATCTAGCTTTTATAAAATCGTAGAGCTGGAAGAGACCATAAGGGCCATCGAGTCCAACCCCCTTCTGCTATGCATGAATACACAGAGCACTCTCAAGAGATGGCCATCCAGCCTTTGTTTAAAAACCTCCAAAGAAGGAGACTCCACCAGACTCCACTGAGGCAACAGCGGATTCCACTGCTGAACTGCTCTTATCCTCAGGAAGTTTTCTATAGTTTGAAATCATTGCTTTATAGTCCCCTAATCTCTGGCACAGCAAAAAACAGACTTACTCCATCCTCCATATGAGAACTCTTCAAATATTTAAACATGTCCCTCATGTCCTCTCTTCACCTTCTCTTCCCCAGGCTAAACCTATCTAGCTCCCCAAGACACTCCTCATAGGCTTCATGTTTTCCAGACCTTCTACCATTTTGGTCATGCTCCTCTGAACACTTTCCAGCTTGTCAAAATCCTTCATGAGTTGTGGTACCCAGAACTGGACACAGGATTCCAAGTGAGGTCTGATCAAAGCAGAATAGAGTGGTGCTACAAATGCTTTTAGCTGCTGTATCACTTTTAAAGCATTCAAGTTTTTATGGCTTCCTTAATTGCATTGTATTTTCAAAAGAGATCCAGGAAATTAAAGGCTAGTGAGCTTCATACCTGTTTTCCACATAAATTGGTGGGGAGCGTTACTAAAGACAGCTTTAACAAGTACCGGTATATGGAAAGACAGGTTTCCTTGAAAGAGAACTGTCGTGCTTCTTGCAAAAATATGTCCTCTCTTCACTAACCACTCGGAGTTTTTTGAAAGTATCAGTAAATATGCAGACAGAAGATCCAGCAGGTATTGTTCACTTACCACTTCCCTTTCAAAAGGTTTTTGGTGGTGGTCATGGTGATATTTATTTCTTGTCTCTCCCTGCTGAACGTGGTGAGAAACAACAGTGAGTTACATAGATCAGTTAAAAAAGCATAAATAACCAATATTAAAACCAGTGAAATATACGTTAAAATAGTTGGTTTAAAAATCATGAGGCCTGTGGGAAGAGAGTGGTCTTTACTGCTGTTTTAAAATTCAGATTGTTCAACTGTCAAGTCTCTTCTGACAGGTCATTCCTCAGTTTGGGGGCAGCTGAAGAAAACATCTGCTGGTTAACAGGTTCCAACCTAGTTCTGACTGACTGAAGTAAATGCCCCAGAGGGTGTGGGAGAAGCCATATGGAAGAAGGCAATCCTTCTCCTAGACCCAAAACTATGTAGGGCAGCGGTTCTCAACCTGTGGGTCGGGACCCCTTTGGGGGTCAAATGATCCTTTCACAGGGGTTGCCTAAGACCATCGGAAAATACGTATTTCCAATGGTCTTAGGCTCTATTCCCTCCTCGGTGGTGGTGCGCAAGCGCGAGCCACACGCTCACGTCCTCCTGCCCCCTGTTCAGAAGGGACTGAAATCGTTCCTCTTCTCCGCTACCAGGCGAACCTCCCATCTGATGGACCAGCTTGGGGGGGCGGTGGCAGCACGGGGGGCAGGTTCCCTCCTCACCACGGCCCCTGCCCCACTCGCCACGGAAGGGGGTGCTGCGGAAGGGCCGGGGGGCCGCAAGGTGGTGCTTTTCCAGGGGGGCGATCTGCGCCCGGCGCAAAAGACAAAGGCGCTGGGATTGCTCCCCCCCGGCCAGGGTCGACACTCTGGAAACTTTTCCCACGCTGCCCCCCCAGTGGAAACGAGAGCGAAGCAGAAACAGAGCCTGGGGGGGGGGTGTCTCGGAATTTTTTCCCGGGGGAGACGCGCAGCTCCTCTTTCCCTCCCTGCCCGGCCCCCCCTCCATTCCTGGCCGGCGAGGCGGCATTGTAAATAATAAATAATTTTATGGTTGGGGGTCACCACAACATGAAGAACTGTATTAAAGGGTCATGGCATTAGGAAGGTTGAGAACCACTGATGTCGGGCTTCAAAGCTGGCAACCTTTTTACCTTGCTAGGAAACTATTTGGCAGGAGTAACTTCAATATTGGTGTAACATGATCACTCCTAGTCATATTAGTAACCAATCTGGTTCCCATGTTTTGAACTAACTGAAGTTTCTGCACTTGCTACAGAGGTAGCCCAATGTGCAGCACATTGGAAAAGTCCAGGCTTGGGACTGCCAGAATGTGTACCACTGTCTTTAGATCCCCCAGCTCTAGGAAGAGATGTGGCTGGTGTAGCAGCCGAAGCTGATAGTAAGCACTCCTGGCCGTTGCATCTCTCTGGGCTCTCCTTTGGAGCAATGGATTCAGAAGCACCCAAGCTGTGAACACAGTCTTTTAGGGGGAGTGTAAGCCCTTTCTGTGGCTGATTGACACATCTCAAAATCCAG
Organism: Ctenosaura bakeri; assembly: GCA_948474755.1. Taxonomy (NCBI): domain Eukaryota; kingdom Metazoa; phylum Chordata; class Lepidosauria; order Squamata; family Iguanidae; genus Ctenosaura; species Ctenosaura bakeri. The sequence continues at coordinate 22,286 of CAOLHI010004731.1, forward strand.
GTTGGGACCTGTGGAGAACTGGGAAGTCCCTTCTCCCACTCAGTGCTGACTTCTGCCCTTGAATAAGAGACAGGAACTTCTCAGATTCCCTTAATTAAACACTACCACTACCCACTGCTCAATTCTATTTTACAGCAACGCAGTGGGACATTGCCCAGGAATTAACAATCTCTATGCTTAAAGTTCATTCCCTTCCCTTGCCTCCCCCTTCCTGGGTGAGAGGAATCCTAGGTATGCATGCTGCTGAGGGACACATGGGAACGGAGAGGAAACAGAGGTTTTACAGAAAGCATTGATTTTAAAGCATGCAAGATAAACAAGAAAATAATACTCATGAAAAGGCTTCCCCCCTTTCAGGTGCACTTCATAGTCACAAGTAGTTATAGGAACAGATAGAGTCTCAAGATCAGCCATACTTCCCCAAAATAGCAAAAGATCTAATGCAACTAACTAGTTCCATTCTAATTTACTCACAGCAGTTGGTCATTTCCTGAGATGCTATGCAGAGGGAGGGCCAGGAGACAGCCTATCCTGTCTCTATGGGCATCCATGCCCCCCTGTTGATCTTTTGGATCTCCCCTGCTTTCTCTACCGCATGATCTCTCAAGGATTTTATAACTTCTCCATTCAGCAGCCAAGAAAGCCAATGCAATTCTCAGCTGCATCAATAGGAGTATGGTGTCTAGATCAAGGGAGGTACTGGTACCACTCTACTCTACCTTGGTTAGACCCCATCTTGAATACTGTGTCCAGTTCTGGGCACCCCAATTCAAGAAGGACATGGTCAAGCTGGAGCAAGTCCAGAGGAGGGCGACCAAAATGGTGAGAGGCCTGGAAGCCATGAAGCCCTATGAAGATAGACTTAGAGAGCTGGGTATGTTTAGTCTGCAGAAGAGAAGGCTAAGAGGGGACATGATAGCCATGTTTAAATATTTGAAGGGATGCCACGTAGAGGAAGGAGAGGGCTTGTTTTCTGCTGCTCCAGAGACCAGGACAAGAGCAATGGATTCAAGCTGCAGGAAAGGAGATTCCACCTGAACCTCAGGAAGAACTTCCTGACAGTCAGGGCTGTCCGGCAGTGGAATCTGCTGCCTCGGAGTGTAGTGGAGTCTCCTTCTTTGGAGGTTTTTAAGCAGAGGCTGGATGGCCATCTGTCGGGAGTGCTTTTAGGGTGTTCCTGCATGGCAGGGGGTTGGACTGGATGGCCCCTGGGGTCTCTTCCAACTCTACATTTCTATGATTCTATGATTCTATGAAGCATCTTGAAGATTCTCACCTTTCTCCCCCTGATTGGCCAACTATCTCTTGTGACGATGATGCTAACCCTAATAATTCATTAACTCTTTATATGCCTGAAGGGAGAACTATCCTCCTTCAGCACTGAAGCTTGAATAATGGGAAACGCCATTATCACAGGACCCCTGACAGTAAGGCCCTCCATCTTGTCTGGATTCAGCTTCAGTTTGTTTTTCCCTCATCCAGTCCATTATTGCTTGATCCTGTTATTAAGAAGTATTCCCTGCCCAAGAAAATCCTATGAAATTCATGGATTTTCCATGAGTTAACATGCAACTTGAAGGCACATACATGCAGAGAAGTATATTTGGGTGATAAGTTCCTTCACCAAAGACTCCTTTGATACAGAACAAGTGTTTTGTGGAGTGATAACCAATGTAAAAACAGGAAGCAGTCATTTTTTAAAAAGTTACTTCTCATAATAGATGAATGCAACCCCCCTTAGTAGGACTTCTAAATAGGAATTCATTTAAGGATTTATATCCTAAAGGCACCAGATCCTGTGTCATCTTAGAATCATAGAATCATAGAAATGTAGAGTTGGAAGAGACCCCAGGGGCCATCCAGTCCAACCCCCTGCCATGCAGGAACACCCTCAAAGCACTCCCGACAGATGGTCATCCAGCCTCTGCTTAAAAACCTCCAAGGAAGGAGACTCCACTACACTCCGAGGCAGCATCTTCCACTGCCGGACAGCCCTGGCTGTCAGGAAGTTCTTCCTGAGGTTCAGGTGGAATCTCCTTTCCTACAGCTTGAATCCATTGCTCCTTGTCCTGGTCTCTGGAGCAGCAGAAAACAAGCCCTCTCCTTCCTCTACATGGCATCCCTTCAAATATTTAAACATGGCTATCATGTCCCCTCTTAACCTTCCCTTCTGCAGACTAAACATCCCCAGCTCTCTAAGTCTATCCTCATAGGGCATGGCTTCCAGGCCTCTCACCATTTTGGTCACCCTCCTCTGGACTTGCTCCAGCTTGTCAATATACCTCTTGAATCGGGGTGCCCAGAACTGGACACAGTATTCAAGATGGGGTCTAACCAAAGCAGAGTAGAGTGGTACCAGTACCTCCCTCGATCTAGACACCATACTTCTATTGATGCAGCCAAGAATTGCATTGGCTTTCTTGGCCGCCGCATCACACTGCTGACTCTGTTCAGCTTGTGGTCTATGAAGACTCCTAGATCCCTTTCACACGTACTGCTATCCAGCCACGTGTCCCTCATCCTATGTTTGTGGATTCCATTTTTTCTACCCAAGTGTAGGACCTTACACTTCTCTCTGTTGAATTTCATTTTGTTAGCTTTGGCCCAGCTCTCCAACCTATCCAGGTCGTTTTGAATTTTGATCCTGTCCTCTGGCGTATTAGCAACCCCTCCCAATTTGGTGTCATCTGCAGATTTGATCAGCATGCCCTCCACTCCTTCATCCAAGTCATTGTTGAAGATGTTGAACAGCACTGGGCCCAGGACAGAACCCTGTGGCACCCCACTAGTCACTTCTCTCCAGGATGAAAAGCAGCCATTTGTGATCACCCTTTGGGTTCGGTCGGTCAACCAATTACAAATCCAATTAACAGTAGCTAAGCAGCATTAGCTTTGGTTAGTTCTTGGATGGGAGATGTGCAGCACATCCCATGTGAAATAATTATTTTTCCAATAAAATCTCAGTCAGGAAAGGACTTGTTATGCCCAGTGGGGAGGCATTAACATGGCAAGGGAACAAACAGAGAACTGCTGTGACTGCAGTCTAGGTACACAACTCACCAGTGGTTCCTTTTTCACCTTGGAGAAAAGTGACCAGTGGGGAGATTCAGGGTTCTCTCTTGAGCCCAGAGTTATTCAACATCTTTAGAAATGATTTGGATGATGGAATGGTTAACCAATCTGGCCACATTTTACCAGTTTGCCTGCAAGAATATTATGGGAAACCTTGCTAGAAGTCTTACTGAAATCAAGATATACTACACTCACAGCGCTCCCCTCATCTACCAAGCTTGGGACCACACGCATAGGAAACCCATAAGGTTTACCTGGCATGACTTGTTTTTGAGAAAACCATGCCGGCTCTTAGTAATCACAACATTCCTTTCTGTGTCTGCTCAGACAGTGTAATGATGTGTTCTGGAACTTTTCCTAGTATCAGCATCAATCTGACTGGTTGGTAATTGCTCAGATCCTCTTTCCCTGTGATTTTAAAGACGGGGACAGCATTTGCCCTCCTCCAATTTGCTAGGAGGACCTCTTCTGTCCTCCAAGAATCCTCAAAAGTGATTGACGGTGGCTCTGAGATGACATCTGCAAATTCCTTTAGTGTTGTGGGATTCAGCTCACCTGGCCCTGGAGGGTTGAATTCATTTAGAGTAGCTCTTACTACCTCTTTACTTATTCTGGGCTACAATCCCATTACTATATCATTTGTTCTATTTTTACCAGTTAAGAGCTTTCAGGAAAAAACAAAGGCAAAGAAGGTATCAAACAGTTTGGACTTCTCTCTGTCCCCTATTACAATTTCACCATCTTCACTATGCAGTGGCCCTACTGTTTCCTTGCTCTTCCTCCTAACATAGCACCCAACTTTCTTTATATGACTTTTAACCTCTCTAGCAAGCCTGAGTTCATTCTCAGCTTTAGCTTTTCTGACTTGCAAACACTGGATATTCATTTGTACTCCTCTTTGGTTACTCCCCACACCCCGAGCTTCCATTTCTTTTCTAGCTCCTTTTAAATCTCACCTTTTCTGAAAGTTCTTTATATACCCATCCTGGTTTTTCTACACACTTCCCTCTTTTATTTCTAACTAGTGTATTTACCCAGGATTTTATTATCCTTTTAAGGACTTACCAAACTGTCTTTTCCAGTACCTGTAACTTTTCCCCATATTCCCCAATACAATCTGTATTCAGAGTTGTTACCATTCAGAGGCTGGGAGAATACGCTGCCCCCTCCTCCTCCTTGCTGCTAGGCCTCATCTCCATAGCAAGCGGGCTATTCCAGTACCTGTAATTTCCCCCCATATTCCCCAATCCAATCTATGTTCAGAGTTGTTACCATTCAGAGGCTGGGTTCCTTAGGGAATAGGCTGCCCACCCCCCCTCCTTGGTGCTAGGCCTCATCTCCATAGCAAGCAGGCTATTCCAGTACCTGTAATTTTCCCCATATTCCCCAATCCAATCTGTGTTCAGAGTTGTTACCATTCAGAGGCTGGGTTCCTGAGGGAATATGCTGCCCCCTCCTCCTCCTCCTTGCTGCTAGGCCTCATCTCCATAGCAAGCGGGCTATTCCAGTACCTGTAATTTTTTCCTCATATTCCCCAATCCAATCTGTGTTCAGAGTTGTTACCATTCAGAGGCTGGGTTCCTGAGGGAATACGCTGCCCCCTCCTCCTCCTTGCTGCTAGGCCTCATCTCCATAGCAAGCGGGCTATTCCAGTACCTGTAATTTTTTCCCCATATTCCCCAATCCAATCTGTGTTCAGAGTTGTTACCATTCAGAGGCTGGGTTCCTGAGGGAATACGCTGCCCCTCCTCCTCCTCCTTGCTGCTAGGCCTCATCTCCATAGGAAGCAGGCTATTCTAGTACCTGTAATTTCCCCCATATTCCCCAATCCAATATATGTTCAGAGTTGTTACCATTCAGAGGCTGGGTTCCTGATGGAATACGCTGCCCCCTCCTCCTCCTTGCTGCTAGGCCTCATCTCCATAGCAAGCGGGCTATTCCAGTACCTGTAATTTCCCCCCATATTCCCCAATCCAATCTGTGTTCAGAGTTGTTACCATTCAGAGGCTGGGTTCCTGAGGGAATACGCTGCCCCCCTCCTCCTCCTTGCTGCTAGGCCTCATCTCCATAGCAAGCGGGCTATTCCAGTACCTGTAATTTTTCCCCATATTCCCCAATACAATCTATGTTCAGAGTTGTTACCATTCAGAGGCTGGGTTCCTGAGGGAATCGCTCCCCCTCCTCCTCCTTGCTGCTAGGCCTCATCTCCATAGCAAGCGGGCTATTCCAGTACCTGTAATTTCCCCCCATATTCCCCAATCCAATATATGTTCAGAGTTGTTACCATTCAGAGGCTGGGTTCCTTAGGGAATAGGCTGCCCCCCTCCTCCTTGGTGCTAGGTCTCATCTCCATAGCAAGCGGGCTATTCCAGTACCTGTAATTTTCCCCCATATTCCCTAATCCAGTCTGTATTCAGAGTTGTCAACATAACAGAGGTTTGGTTTCTGAGGGAATACACTGCCCTCCTTCTTACTGCAAGGCCTCATCTCCATAGCAACCGGCCTGAGGCCCAAGAGCTCTCTGCCTGAGAATTCTAAAGGCCCCTCCCTAAACTGCCAACCCCAGGATTCCATAGAATCATCACAGGCAGCCAATCATATGAGGTCTTTTGCCTCACACAGCCAATCGTATGAGATCTTTGCCTGCCTGGTCCAGACAGACAGACAAACTTTGACTTTTATATAGCAGATCACAGATCACAGAATTATTGTTTGCCGTTGTGCCTTCCTATCTCACCTTTATGAGATGCCCATGCCTCATGAACTCCTTACCCTCTGAGAATTTCTGACCATGGGATCTCACACCCAATATTTCCCTACACTTGAAGAAATCAGCTTCCTTGAAGTCCAGAGTGTTGTCTGATTATGGCCTTTTCCACACAAGGCTGATATATCACAGTAATGTCATATTGTCGCTTTTACATCTGCGCGTTAAACCGGTTTGACGTCGTTCTGTCCTGCATGATTCTGCACGAGTTGAAATCTTAGCGTGGTTAACATCGACGTTAAATCAATGTATTGTAAAAACGGGAAAACTCCGATGCAAACTAACCGTGTAAACTGTGTTTTTTCCTACATGCAGAAGCGCTACATCGATTCACACTATGGTGGACGTGCAGTTTCGGGTCAGCCTAGATGACCTCTGGGTGTGAGGGAAAAGCAGTTAATTTCCTCTGCAATTGAAGTCCTTCTGTGTTTGAAGGAACTTTGTATAATGGAATGTTATCAGTGTCGGCGGCAGGCTGGGGTCAAGCAGGGGAGGGTCTGGAGTCACAGGCGTCTCAGCTGTGGAGGCCCCTGCCAGCAGTCTAAGGCAAACACAAAGAGTCCTTGCAGCGGGTATAACGAAAGTAAAGAAAGGGTTACTTCACCCAGGGCTGGCAGAAGGTGGGGCTGGCAGAGTCTCCGGACGAAGGCACGGTCGGGGGCAGGCGTGGCTGGAACCAGGCTTGGACGGACGTCCCACGGAGGGCCAACGGTTGTTGCTCCGTGCCTGCCGCTGCCCCTCGCTGGCCTTAAGTGAGGCTCCAGGGTCGGCGGCAGCCAATCCCACCACTGGCTCACAGCTGCAAGCCCTTAGCCGGGCTCACCGCTGCGAGCCCTCAGCCAGCTGAGAGCTGTCAGCCTGCAGCCGCCGCTCCAGCAGCCGTCAGGAGCAACGGGCAGCCTCCTTGGCCTGCCGCCGCCACTGGAACGTGGGAGGAGGGCCGGCAGCCTCCTCCGGATCGGGGCCGCGGGTGGGCGGTGCCCCAGGAGGGAGCCTGGGTCCCGCCCACCCCAGCAGTCTGCTCGGGCGTTCCTCCTCGGCGTTGTCGGCCTCCGTGGTGCCCGGGCGGCCCTCCCCGGCGGCGGAGACCTCCGCGGCGTCCTTCTCGGCAATGGCGGCCTCTGTCGCGTCCGGGCGGCCCCTCCCCATGGCAGAGGCCTCCGCGGCGTCCCGCTCGTCGTCGTCGGCCTCCGCGGCGTCCTGCTTGTTGGCGGCGGCCTCCGCTGCGTCCAGGCGGCCTCCCCCAGCGGCGGGGAGCTCCTCAGCAACCCGGGAGTCATCCGGGCCATCCTCCCAACCGAGGGCTGCATCCGCGGCAGGCCCCGAACCGCCGCCGGGGGGGCCGGCCGGGCCGGAGCTCCCGACAATCAGTTTCGTTTGACGTGCTAGCTATTGGCAGCGTTTCAGAAGGTTTGCAACATTTAGTAGGCACTGGTGGGAACCCATCAGTTTCCTTTCTTAAACATGTGATGTATTTGCACTGAAATGTATAAAGGCTTGTAAAACCTAAGGGGGGGGGTCGGTCTCTTTTGGGAACGATCCCAGCCGATGCTTGCCGGCAATAAACAATTTTCCTAAAACCGTGGGTCTCTATCTTGGTTCTGCTACAACACCACTTGCACTAAAATTTAGCAATGGTTTCTACAACTTTTTTTTTTAATTGACCAATCAGTGGCGGCAGGGTGGAGGGAAGGACGGAGGGGAATAGGAGTTCCATGAAAATTGACAATGCGGAAGCTACAAACAATTTTCTCTGCTTTGCTTTGATAGAAACCGGAGGGTGTGCAGATAGGAATCAGGGTACGTTGGAGTAAAAAAACACCGCTTATGACACGTGAAATGCTCCTCCACTCTAGTGCGGAAATGGCCTATATTTGGTTTCCCCTTTTCTGTAGAACCATAGAATATGAGGGCTGGAAGGAACAGTGTGGGCCATCTAGTTCAGCCTTCCGCCATGCAAAAATGTGCAGCCAGTCCAATCTATGTTAAAAGACCTTTGAAAATGGAAAATCCACTGCCCTCCAATTCCACTCTTAAACAGCAATTGCAATAAAAAAAAAAAAGGAAAATCCCGTAGTGTTTTTTTTATTATCATTATCTATTTGTATCCCGCCTCTCCATATGGATCGAGGCAGCGAACAACTTACAAATAGCGTGTATTTCAAAACGTTTCTATACATGCCCCCAACAAGCTGGGTACTCATTTTACCGACCTGCGAAAGGATGGAAGGCTGAGTCAACCTTGGAGCCTGGTAGGATCGAACTCACAACCTTGTGGCTGCAGTACTGGTAGAATCTCTTTTTTTGTAGTTTGAATCCGTTGGTTTGTGTTCTAGTTTCTGGAGCTGCAGAAAACAAGCTTGCTCCAGCATCTACGTGACAGCCCCTCAGATATTTAAAGATGGCTATCATCTTAGTATTCTTTTTTCCAAGCTAAACATACCCAGCTCCCTAGATTGTTCCTCATAAGACCTTTGATTGTCCTGGTCACCTTTCTCTGGACACACTTGAGCTTGTCAATATTCTTCTGGAGCTGGGTAGCCAGAACCAGACACAGGTTTCCAGGTGAGGTCTGACCAAAGCAGAATAGAGTGGGACTACTATTGACCTGGACACTGTGCTCCTGTTGTTGAAACCCAGAATCAGTGCTAGGAGACGCATGTCACCCAGGGATTTTATTGCTTCCACCCTGTCAATCAGTTCTTCCCTGTGGGCTGGGACCAAGTCTAAGATACTCAACCCCCATATTCCCTTTTTTTTTTAAATAAAACATAAAGCAGGGAACATACATACATGTCTATGTCAGTTGCTTTTCATAAAGATAGGAAGATCTCTAATAATAGCTTTAAGTATAATAAATAAAACATAGTAATCTTATAATATATCATGCTGTACCATTAATATACACATAGTGTATATACTATTTATCTTAACATTCTCTTACCCCCTTCTTTCTTCTTAATTCCTATTCCATTCATTCTTCTTCCTCACTGGCTTCCTGATTAGTTGTCCCTGTATAACACATGATCCACTGGGAGAGGCGGGATAAAAATAAATATTATTATTATTATTATTATTATCATCATCATCATCATCATCATCATCATCATCATCATTGGCTATATACCTGAGGATCCGTTCTCTTATTTGCTTACATAGGACTCTACTGATATAGTCCCTTATATAGCATTCGGCTTAACTTTTATACATAATGCTAATAACTTTATTCTTATCAATATCTAATATACTTAAAATATACATTAAGATATACTTCCTTTCTCTTTCTTTTCATCATATCTTTCCTTAATCCAAAAAGCTCACTACCATCGAATCTCCCCATTTATTTTTAAAAAATTGGATAAGAGGGTCCCATTTTTTAATAAACTTCTCAAGAGAGATTCCTCTTATTAATGTTGTCATCTTATCCATGATTGCCATGTCGTACAAACTTAATTCCCAATTTTCTATGTCAGGTATGTCTGGATTTTTCCAATTTTTTGGCATAGTTGATCCTTGCCGCAGCGGTCATATAGAATAAAATTTCATTGTATTTTTTCCCCAGTTCATTTTCTGGCATTCCCAACAGATATATTTGTGGTAGCATACTAAATTGTAATCCCAGAATTTTTTCTATCTTCATATGTATTTATTTCCAATATTTTCTGGCTTTTGGGCATGTCCACCACATGTGACAGAATGTACCCTTTTCATTTTTTCACTTCCAACATTTATCAGAACATTTGTATATCTTTGCCAATCTCTCAGGGGGAAGGTACCACCGTAGACGCATTTTATAAACATTTTCTTTTAGGTTCTGGCATGCTGTATATTTCACTCTTCTCTTCCAGGTCTTCTCCCAATTTGTTAATTCATTTGAATGGCTGAGGTTTTGTGCCCATCGTTTCATTGGCTCTTTGATGACCTCTTCTTCAGTATCTCATCATATTCCCTTTTTTGCCTTTTGGACAATGGAATTGTGAGCAAGGCAAGTGAGGAATTTGTTGGATCTTACATTCTTAGCAGAATTTGACCTCCCAGTAATATCAGGGTGGTTGAATTCTTCCCTTATTCCCATATTTATCCTTTTTTGACTGTTTGGTCATCAATGCATGTCAGTCTACCAGACCCAGAAAGATCTGGGATTTATAGGAATAGAAAGTGTGTCGGTGTCAGGTGTATTCATGGATGAAACCACTTTCCAAACACTTTGTGGATTCAAATAGTGCTCTCTTAAATCCTGATCAAGGAGATCGTAAAGTTGATCTTAGAATAATATCACTAGATTTTTTGGAATCCTATAGCATCTGTAATAACGTGTGAGCCTGTCACATGTTCTCCATGGCTTTTTTCTCCCTTGTTCTAGCTTTGTAGCAGGACTGCTAAAGACATCTCAACCAAACCAAGCCGAATTAGTTCTTTAATCTCTTGTCTACAAGTCAGCTCTGTAATCCTTTTAGGAAAGGATCAATCCATTCTTCGTGCAGTTATTTATTCATGTATTTATAATCAGTTTTTCAACTTGCATAAGCATTCAAAGTGATGAACAACCCTGAAAACTAAAATTATATGTTTATTCACTCCATGACCCTTGCTTCCACAAACCCCAGGATCAACAGAGGAAATAAACTCAACAAGATCTGGGCTTTTTTTAAAAAAATATTTTATACCACCCTTCAACTTAGACTATCAAGGTGGTGCACAAAATGAAATAAAAAATCCAATGTAGCGTATAATTTTAAAAGAACTGCAGCAAGAAAGGGCAGGAAATAGTATAAACAGGAAACTCATTTAAGCCAGTCAAATAAAATGTGATTAAAATACCTGCAGAAACCTGAATAAAAAATAGGAACACTGCTTCCCAACTGATGTTGATTGAATGAGGCTTATAAGAACCATTGTTTCTCAAGTGCTTCTTTAAAGCAAGATGAGCCAGCACCAGCTCCCAAGAGACGTTGATGACATACTTCAAACAGGCCAAGAAATGTCCCTAAATCTTTGGTACTAGCCAAGGAGTTGTCTCCCCAATCCCAATTAATACCTCTTTCTGCCAAAAAAAGCATTGAAGCAGTATAGTCAGGCAAATATAATGTCCAGCTTCTTGGCTGCCAGCTATCTGAAACTGGTCTGGTCAAACTGGACTACAGAAGAATCAACTGATGGCTTTGATGGTAATGAGGCAGTGCATCTGCTCTGGCTTGTAGCTATCCAAGGTGCTGGAATTTATCTCTAAAATAAGATCAGTACCATAGATAGCTCCCTGTAAGTTCCACACTGGGCATGACCGGGTTTTGCTTCTTTCTCTTTCAGACAGGCATGGCAATTCCCCAGTTTTATTTATTTATTTATTTATTTCCCGCCTCTCCATATGGATCGAGGTGGCGAACAACTTACAAATAGCATGTATTTCGAAACATTTCTATACATGCTCCCAACAAGCTGGGTACTCATTTTACCGACCTGCGAAAGGATGGAAGGCTGAGTCAACCTTGGAGCCCGGCAGGATCGAACTCACAACCCTTTGGCTTGCAGTACTGGCATTTAACCACTGCGCCACCAGGACTCCTACCTTCTTGGATAGGATAAGGCACTCTGTCTTTTAATCACAGCTCTGCCTCCCCCTTATAACACCACTTTTGTGTAAAAAGGGTTCAATGTTCATTTTGAACCCCTTTATAGTTCTATGGTAGCATGTTATCTGTGTCATTAAATACCGTATACCATTCAGCCAAGTCAGTATTTATAAAAATAAATTGTAACATTTATTAAAATAATGTACAGAACAAAGTCTTGGAGTTTATATGCAAGTAAAAGCTAAGACAGATTGTCAGAGTTCTTTTAGACAGTTTTTATATCTTTAAAATTTCCTATAAGCAGAAGTACCATAAACACCCCTTCGACTACACTCTCACAAAAGGCTCAACTCCCAATCTAGGTCATAATTTCTGACCAGATTTTATGATGATTTAATTACTCTCCTGCCTCTCACTAGGCTTCCACTGAGAATTAAACCCTTCCCGCACAGTCACCCTTCCTGGCTGACTGAGGGACTTCGCAGCTCTCTCTGGTGAGAACTCTCATAGGACACTCATGGGACAAAGGACACTCAGTATTTGCCTTTATATAACTTTTCCTCTCAGCTACCAGCCCCTCCCACACATTAGTGGGTTGGGTTTCTCTTCTGAGGAGCTATTGTGGTTGTCTGGCAACCTATTGCTAGGCTGCTCTGGCACTCCAGATAGCCACACTCCCAGAACTCCATCACACTGCAGTACTACTCTATCATTGGAAATGCAGGAAGCTGACTTATCAAGTCCATCTAGGGCCCATCTAGACCAGTGTGGTAAACACAGATTGGCAGAAGCCCTTTTGCAGGGTTTCAGGCTGGATTCCTTCCTAGCCCTGTGTGGTATGTGTCCAGATGGTCTCCCATCCAAGTATTAACCAGTCCTGATCTTGCCTAGTTTCTGAAATCAGATGAGCCATGTTTAGCATGGAAAGACAGTTATGTTTGAGCCCACCATTCTGAGAGATCTGATACTGCTTTCCAGTTTGTAGAGTCTTTTCATCTTCTCTTTCCCTGATCAGGGCTTTTGCACTGCTCTCTGTCAAGAAGGACTGAAAGAGGCTTCCAGATGGCAGCAGGAAATCATCTGCCAGAATCGCTAATGGAAACTGTCAGAGATGACCAGAGAAATCGCATTAGCTGTCTTCTGCCCAGTGGATCTGATTAAACAGGCTTCAGGGGCTCTTGCAACCTTGTTCACTTGAGCTTTCCAAAATTTAATTTAACCCTGGAAGCTGAAAATTCAGCTACTTCTTTCAAGCTGGGATACAAACGTCAGTCCTCCTCAGTGCTACAACTGCCAGCCAGTGGACCCGTACTTATTTAAGCGTGTAAAACCACAGATTCACCCCAATATGGATTTCAGGGCAATGAATCTAAAAGTCTGAGTTGAAGAGAATGCTAAAACATATATAAATAGTTAGGTAGCAGTGCCGCCAGTGCTGAGAGGAATATAAGTGTGAAATCAGCTGCAAAGATTGTGGCCAGAATCCTGTTGATGCCCAAAATGTGTCAAAGTGCTCCTACAAAAGTGGTTATTTTTTTTTTTTCCCCCTGATGTGGAATGACTGCATTCTGTTCAAGGTTGTGGAACTACTGTGCATGCGGTACATTGCTCATAGATGTTCACTGTTCATGGTTGTACATGAATTTTTATTATGCATGGATAAGCATTGAATGAGAGCCAGCATGGTTTGAGTGTTGGATTAGGATCCTGGAGACCACAGGCTGATTAGCTGGATGACCTTGGGCACATCACATACTCTCTGCCCCAGAAAACCCCATAATAGGTTCACCTTAGTGTCATTAATATGTTGGGAATGACCTGAAGGCATGCAACAACAACAAGAGGCATTGTACATTGAGTGTTGCACATTGGAATCAACATTTGGTTGCCCAACACTGTGATTCAGTAATGTGGCTGTCTTAGGCAAATGCCATGTAACCCCTTGAGCGTAAAATTCTGCTGCATCTCCTCAGTGTAAGATCTTGGTTCTTTTCTCTCTCTCCCCCACCATCCTCACAAGACTGTCTGGTGGGAACATGGGAGACAGGGCCTTTGCAACGGTTGCTCCCAGGTTCTAGAACTCATTCCTTAGAAAGATTAAACTGGTGCCCCTTGTTCCTATCCTTCTGGAGCCAAGTGAAGATTCCTATTTGTTTGTTTCAGCAGACTTTCGTTGGTTGATTTCTTGAGGATGGGGAAGGACCTTTAAAAATGTATTGTATGTGTTTGCCATTTTCCTCTTATTTTTTAAAAAATGCTTTTGATTGATTTTACTTATATTGGTGGTTTCATTTTTGCAGGATCTGTACTTCTAGCTTTATTTGTTACCCCAAAAGGTGGGTGATGCCGATGCCAATGCCAATGCCTCCATGGAGTGGTGGGGAATTATTAGCTCAAAAGGGAGGCCTGTAAGAGCGGGGTAACGTCACAAGATCTTTGCTTTGTGTACTGGTATACTGATACTCATGCAGAGACACCAGTTGGAGGGAACGTTTTATTGAGGGAAAAGAGCAATCACACGCAAGGCCAAGCAGGCTTGCAACCATACAAGGCTAACTGAAGGAAAGGAAGGAAAATTGAATAGCGGATAGCATCCTGAGGTTTGCAGTTTAGGGAGGGGTATTTAGAAGTCTCAGCCAGAGAGCTCTTTGGCCTCAGTAAACTACAAACCCCAGAATTCCACTGGACAATGAAAGTGGAATAATAGCACTATCACAATGTAATGCAGAAAGGCCCACAGTCTTCTCTTCTCCACGCTAAACATCCCCAGCTCCTTAGGTTGTTTTGTGTAAAGCTTAGCTTCCAGTTGTTCTACCATCTTGGTCAATCTCTCCAATTCTGCATCAATTGAGATGATGAAAGCTTTCACTAAGCACACTGGAAAGGTGTATCAAAGCTTCTTGGGGCATTAATTAAAGAAAGTTTCTAATGTATCTCATACCTCCTGTCAACACATATAGACCTTATATGTGCCTATATTATATAGACCACACATTGGAAGTTCCTTTCCCTTGTAGTGTATGATTTGATTGTTTGTGTATTTTGAGCTGTGTGTGGTTGTTTTCTGTAGTGGCACAGGCTGCTTTACATTCTAGATGGAGTTTTCTGCAGGTCAATAACAACAATAACAACCAACTTTGTGACTATCTAGTAACAGGAGCATCACAGCATTCACATTAGCCCATAAATACATCACACAAAGATATTACTTTCAGTATGTCCCAAAGACAGGTACAGCATGGAAAGTGTGGAACGTCTAAGTTCTACTGCTTCAAATTCATTTTTGGTTTTTTTTTAAAGGCTGGCAAAGGTTGGAATAATGGGCCCAGCAACTGTAGGCCGCCCCAAGATTTATTCCAAGGTTGCTTCTCAACCAAAGAAGGCCCCATTGATTAGTTCCATGCATTTTATTCAATTAAGTTGATTAAATATGAGCCAGTTTGTATATGCATAAGAACCACTGGTGTGAAGAAAAGAAAAAGTTTGATGTTAAGCTACCCTATTCATGTCCTGAAGCATTATCATATAATTTCTTGTTGCTGTTATTTGCCATGAAGTCAACATCAATATTATTATTCCTCTGAATGAATGGTTGCCATATCCATGGTCATCAGCAGCCCAACTCAGGCCTTCCAGACTTAAGAAGTCTTCTTCTTGGCTTCTTTTACTGAGTCCATCCACCTGTAATGCTGTCTGCCTCTTTTCCTACTAAATTCTTCTTTGCCGAGCATTATCGTCTTTTCCAATCAGTCATGAGAAAAGCATGTAATGTACCTCTGATGTTGTGAGTGATGTTTTTGGCCCTGTAATATTGCTTCCAGAATAGATGTGGGGACAGAGTTGGCATCTGGGTTTCTGGCAGGGTCTTGTCCCTGTACTATAGTCCATATTGTAAGTGAGTAGTTGTTTAAGATTTGGAGGCTGTCTGTAGGCCAATAAAGGCCTGCCCCCCAGAGCTTAAAAGAGGGCTGTGTTATTCTCCAGAACTTGTTGTAGCTCACTGATGGTGTGTTTGAATGGTCTCAGCTGGAGACTGTAGGTGACGGCTGCGGAAGGGGTCTGTCATTTTGTGGTTTTGGCCAATCTTATAGTAGCTGGTTACTGAGTATTAATTGTGCCTTGTTGATTTGTTTCCTCACCTCCTTTGGTGGGTATTGTATCTTGAGAAATGTCTGTTGTAAATCCAAGAGTTTTGAGTCTGTCTTGTGGGTCTGAGCAGATGTGGAGGGCTTGGCTGTAAACGGTAGATTTGGTAGTGTGTTTTAGGTGGAAACTGGAGGCATGTACGGGTCACAATTAGTAGAGTTTTGATAGATGTACATTCTGCAGTTGCAGAGTGGTGTCAAGAAAGTGAATTTGTTGCATGGATTTTTCCAGGCTCAGGTCGATGGCAGAGTGTAAGTTGTTGAACTCCTGGTGGAATTTCTCAAGTGATTGCTTTCCATGTGGCCAATTTGCAAAGATGTCATCTAGAAACCACAGGAAGAGGAGAGGTTTTTGGTGTGCATGCTGAGGAAGAGTTGTTCCAGTTTAGCTATGAAGATGTTTGCATGTTGTGGTGCCGTGTGGGTGCCCATGGCAGTGCCACTGTCTTGGAGGTACATGTTACTCTCAAAAGTGGTTATGAGTAGGTACAGAGTAGCAGAGTTTGGTGCCCAGGTCTGCTGTAGCCTCATTCAGGATGGGATTTTTGATCACTTGCAGCCCATCCTAGTGTGGGATGTCGGTGTATAGGGATTTCACATCCATAGTGGCTATGGCGATGTTCTCTGGGAGGTCGTGCAGGGACCAGTGATGTATTTAAGTATTTTACTCCAAGTCTCAAGTCAAGTCTCAAGTCCTTGAAGATACTTTCAAGTCAAGTCTCAAGTCTGGAAGCCAACTTTATACCCCAACCAAAATTCCAAAATTTCTGGACAGAGTCCAATGAAATCAGTTTTAACAATTTAAGCAGAGTTTGCGATTTTGCCATCTTTAGCTTTGGAAGTGGAAAATAGGATCCTTCTTACTCCTGCTTCCTGAAGCTGGAGGATTTTGTGCCAATGGGCATAAAAGACTCTGCAGCTTCAGAAATGGGGAACAGGATTCTTCTTACTCCCCATTACTGAAGCTTCAAAACCTTTAGAAGGAAGGATCCTTCCTCCTCAAGCCTGTTGCCTAAGACATTTGCTGTTCCTCTGTGAGAAATGCACCCTGCAGTCTGGGGCCGAGTCTTGTCTTCTGCTCTTAGGAAACGTTTTAGAAGGCTCCTCTGATATGCAGCAAGGACAGGCTGCTGAGCAGACCTCAAGCCCATTGCCTAACCTGTTTGCTGTTCCCCTCTGAGAAATGCGCCCACACTTTGGGCTTGAGAGAGATTGTCGTGTGACCAGTAGGCAAAAAGAGATGGAGGCGCTGTTCAAAGTGGTAAGGTTTCTGGATGAATGCATTATGTTAACTGAACCAAGGGCATCAAGTTAGTCACTAAAAATATACAAGTCTCAACCTGAGTCAAGTCAGTGCATCATTTATGGCCAAGTCAAGTCCGAGTTGAGTCACTGAAGCGACTTAAATTCGACTTGAGTCCGAGTCTATCGACTCAAGTCTACATCACTGGCAGGGACTGTGTCTTCCTCAGGAAATCAGTTGTATCCTTCATGTGTTACCCTGTATGTTGGGGTCCCAGGAGCGGCGCCCAAATAACCAAATAAAAACACACGTTGGGGGAATTTAGCTTGAGCACTCTCTTGGCTAAACGAGAGGCAGGGTAACTTTAGGAAAGATCTTTAACCCAATGTCTACGGCTTCAGGTCAGAGAGCAAGCAGGCAAGTTTAAAGGTGACAAAAATAACAGTGTTATTGAAAGATAAACAGCAAATAAAACAACACACACACTAGCTGACTTGGAAACAGAAATAGAGAGCTTAGGGAATGGGTGATATGACACCTGGTCTCATAGTCCTGGAGAGAAAGATGGGGTTCCGGGAGAGAAAGTTCCCAGAGTTCCTTAGACAACCAGCAGCAAGGCAGGATGGAAGTCCAGGGTGATCCAAGAAGGGATGCAGACTCAGTTGTAGAGAACTGAGGGGACAGCTCACCAAACACAGCGGCAGCAAGGCTGGATGGAATTCAGGAGTGATCCAAGGAAGTCCCAAAAGTGGGGACTTTTTATAGGGTGGACTTTACCTACAGGCTATGTTATGCTTGGTGAGAACAAAGGAAATTTGGAGCTGGACAAAGGAGTTGGAAAAGGTCAGATTTTGCATGGTTAGCTTAGCACTCAATGACAATAGCGTGGCCAGTTCGCTGATGGCCCAATATAAAAGAATGGCTCGGCTCTTGGCCGTGCAGCTTTGTGTGGATATGCGCCGAGCAAAGCCAGTTTGCAGGGAGGTTTTTCCCTAAAGCAACAGAGAGGCTTAAGTTTCCTGCCTGAATGAGGTTTTGGAATGTGCAACCATTAACGGCCGTGGCCTTACATGCTTGTCCGGGGGACCTCTGCAAACACGTGGAGTAGGGTGGCAGAGAAAGGTCAAGCAAAGGCCAAATTATTTGATATCAAAAGGATATCTAGTGCTCTCACCGGACATATCATAACCGTGATAACATATGTTAGCTTGGAGTGTTGATGGCATGTTACCTGAGAACTGAGTCCAGATATCCTGACAGTCAGGGTTCTAATGCTTGAGACAATAGGTGTTCCTGAATTGCCTCATTTGTGTATTTTGGGTAGTAGAGGATGCCTGGGGTATGTCCGTTTGAATTCAGTTCTATACATCAGTGGAGAATTCTCTGAAAAGTTTGTGTAGTTCCTTCAGATATTCATTATACGTAAGATGATTTATAGAAGATGAGAAGGCTGAGCAGTTTGAAGAAACTATGATCTGGAAATATTGCTATGTTCAGATGACAACCATTTTATTGCTCAGATGTATAAGCTTTTGTTGAAATTTTACATGGAAGATGAACAAGTAAAGTCATATATTACTAACTAGGAAAAGAATTTTGGAAAAGTTATGGACCAAGGATATAAAAAATGCACTATGTTATGATCTCAAAGAAAACTATTGTAAGTTGATGTACCATTGATATCTTACACTGGAGAGACTGGAAAAGACGTATAAAGAGATGAAGGCCAAATGTTGGGAAAGTAAGGATTACAGTGGCACCTTTTATCATATGTGGTGGACGTGCAATAAAGCTAAACAGTTTTGGATGAAAATACAAAAACTGATGCAAAAGATTTTAAAATCTCAGCTATCTAAAAAGCCTGAATTATATCTGTTAAGAATGTGAAAAGAAGATACAACAGTGAATAAGAAGTAACATAAACTGGTACAACATATGTGGTTAGCAGCAAGATTAGTGTATCCAAAGTACTGGAAAAAAATCAGCTACCAGCAGTGAATAAATAGCTAAGTAAACTGACGGGAATTGTCAAAACGGATAAGCTTACACACAGGATAAAAAGCAGAACACAAAATGAGTGTTTGTCTGAACGGAAGTGGTTGATTGATTTCTTTAAAAAAGAATGAAGGCAATCTGATGATAATAGGCTTTGATAGTTAAAATCAATATTAACTGAGAAGATCTAGAAGATATATTTTGTTTGTTGTTTCAAAATGTTTTTATATGATAATAATTATTATTAGATCTATGATTGTTAGTATAAAGTAATCTAGAAGAAGATAATAAGTAATTATGAACTTGACTAAGTAAGTAAGTAATTAAAATGATAACTGATAAGCAACAATGAATAATCATGGGATAAAACATATCACTTAATAGTTAGATGTAAATGTTTAAATAATATAGATGATTTGCAACAAGGGCAGAAACCAACTTTAGTTATGTTTTGTTAGTTTTTGTTTTAGTTATATGTAGATGTCTGTTTATGTTTGTACGGATATCTTTTTTGTTGTTGTTCTATTGCAGTGGTTCTCAACCTTCCTAATGCCATGACCCTTTAATACAGTTTCTCATGTTGTGGTGACCCCCAACCATTATCATAGTGTCAGAAGCTCAACCTGAGAAGGGCTTGAAGCGAAGTCTTAGGCGACCCCTGTGAAAGGGTCATGCGACCCCCAAAGGGGTCTCGACCCCCAGGTTGAGAACCACTGTTCTATTGTTTTGTATGTATGGATTGTGCTTTTTTTCACTTTATTTTTTTTTAAATTTAAAAAAATGCAAGCAAATCCAGTTGATTCCATTTTTCTACTCTAGCTGTGACTAACAAGAGGATTTAGCACCATGCAAAATGTTTCATGCTTCTGGAACACCTTGTAAACAACCAAGAACCGAATATATCCAAGGCATAACAGCTGAAAATGTACAATGCATGTGGAATGTAACTTCACACACTTGTGTGACATCAACAGGATTCTGGCCTGCATTTGGACCTGTAGGTGAGTGTGTCCTTGTATAACATTGAACACCTTTTGAACGTAGCAGGTATCAGTAGACTTCTGATTACTTTGCCAACCTTGATCTCTTCAAAGCATTTCTTATCCACCATCTCCCTTTCTTCAGTCAGAACTCTGCCACCAAACTGCTTGTATCCCACATGGAGGCTGTAATCCTTTAGCAACTCATCCAGGGGAATAAGCCATTGGAATCAATGGGACTTACTTCTGAGTAAATAAACATAAGGTCAGACTTCAATGCTTGCCTCCTCTGGGGATGTGTCTTATCCAAAAATTCCTGATTGGACTTTTTAAGCTGCCAGTTCTCGGCATGGTTTGTTAACACTGCCCCTCTGCCTGGCTACGGACCCTGCTGTTGGAGAATCTGCTCATTATTTGCAAGATGTTGAAAAATATCCTTTTCCTGATTATCACCATCCACTGTGTGATAGGGCATATTTGTACCCAGCCTCTACTTATCTATTACCTAATATTATTGTTAAAAACAAACAAATAAATAGAATATTTAAGATTTTGCTCCTGCAAAAAATTAATGGAATAATAGAATCACTGACTTGTAGAAATGGAAGGGATCATGAAGGCCATCTAGACCAACCCCATTCTGCCATATAGGAATGTATGACTAGAACACTCCTGAAAGGTGCTCCCTCAATCTCTGCTTGAAGACCTTCAATGAAAGAGAATCAACAACCCACCAAAGCAGTCTGTCCCACTTAAGAGATTCTTCCTAATGTTTAGGTGGAATCTGCTGATGGATTCAAAGAGCTTGGGAAAGTAACCTTTTTAGAACCGTAACACCAAGAATATCTTGGCAAATAAGGTCATTGATGCACACTAGAAACATAGAATCATACAGTTGGAAAAGACCTCAAGGGTCATCCAGTCCAGCCTCGTTCTGCCCTGCAGGGAGACACCACCAAATCATTGCCAACAAATTCACATCCAGCCTCTGTTTAGAAACCTCCAAAGAAGGAGACTCCACCACATTTCCAGGCACTGTACTCTGCTGTCAGATTGCTCTTACCATCAGTTCTTCCTAATGTTTAGATGGAATCTCTTTTCCTGAAATTTGAAGCCATTGCTCTGTGTGGTTGGACGTTTCTGGGAGAAGGAGTCTCAAATCCCTTTTGGGAGTATTGGCCTCAGTTTCTCAGTATCTGCATCTGGCAAAATAAACACAAGTGACTGTCATATGCACAAGGCTGGATTAAGGGGATTGGAGCCCTTAAGCAGTTCTTCTAGAAGTGGTAGCATAGAAATTAATTAAGTGGATGAATGTAAGATAGCTAAATAATCGAGAGACAGATAGGCAGACAGAGGACAAGGTATGACAGACAGTAGAACATGTTCCTTCAAGTCTTCTGTAGATATGCGGTGATGCTGCATTTCGGTTCACTTGCACAATGCTCCCATTCCACACAAGAGTTGCACAGCACGTTTCAGCAACCACCCTCCATGTGGAGATTCTCACAGGGCAACCTTGATGGAGGAGTTGCTGACCAGGTGATGCAGAAAGTGGCTGCCGTGACCCAGGACTCAGACTCACAATTCAACCAAGACGGATCAAACACGGGCACCATCAGGACAGCTGGAACAATTGGATGAGGATGCACTGTCTCCAGGTCCTCAGTCTTGATGGGCAGAAAAGAGAGCAGAACAAAGATATTCAAGGAGTCTTCTTGCCAAGCAAAAGGAGAAACTCTCTTAGTCAAGGACAGCCAATTCTTGAAACAGCTCTGATCTACATGCTGTGTTGAAAACAGCCTTCCAATCTTTGGCTCTGGTGTGGTGTTCCTGCAGTTCTGCTTCAGATGCCCAAAACCCTGACCTTTGGACTGGCAGATCACCTTGTTTGGCTCTAGGACTGTTTGTTTGTTTGTTTTAAAGTTCCTTCCCATGCATCCCTCTCACAAACAAACTCTTCCAGGCAAGCTTGTTTCCAGAGACTTTGTTGGATTTCCTGGCCTTGTCTTATCTGGCATTGGCCATTTCCAGCACTATTATAGTGTTATTATTCCACTTTCAGCTTCCTGTGGAAGAGCTCTCCGGCTGAGAATTCTAAATGCCCCTCCCTGAACTGCAAACCCCAGGACTCCATAGGATGTTGAAAGTGGAATAATTGCACTATAACAGTCTAGTGCGGAAATGGCTGTTATGTTCAAGGGCTTAGAGTCAATTGCTTCCTACCCAACAATGACCTGGGTGTGTGCCAGTCTTAATTGGCATACAATCTTAAGTTTAGGAGATTCATCCATTTTGGAAGAGCTCTCATGAGGTCCCTGCTATCTCTTGGCAACTATTTCAAAATATTTCAGTGTCTATTCCTGAATGTCAGGGGGCTGGACTCAATGGCCATTGTGGTCTCTTCCAACTCTAGGATTCTATGCAGGCAACTGGCAGTCACAGTGGAAGAGGTTAAATCAGTGATTCCTTTCCAGTCACTCCTAGCCTTTCCATTCCTTGCCTTTTATCAATTTAACCCCACTTGTTTTTTTGGGGAGGGGGAAAGCCCCTTGAAGGATGGAGATGAAAGTACAGCATACTATTTTTATGACAAGAATCTTTCCGCACTGTTATCAAACACTTTAAAGGGAAGATCAAGGCCATTCCTCTCCCAAAGCATTTTGCACGTTCTCTTTCTTTCGGTGCTGCTCATTTGAGCTGGAACAGCAGAAACTCTCTGGAGGATTCTCCCTAGAGAGAAAGTAAATTAGGCTTATTCAGGACGCTGGACACCAAATGGTAGACAGAGAGGAGGACAAGGATGAGAAAGATCCCATGTTTGTTAAATCAAATTCCATGGAGGACCAGGAGAGACAACTTGGAAGCCTGCAGGGAATATGCATCAGTTGCTACTAAGTGTAACAGAACACAATGGCTATTTTGTTTTTCTCTTGGAGAACTCTTGGTAGACAACTGAGACTGTGTTAGGTTAAAAACACTTCTGGGTACTCCTTGCCTAAAAATACCCTATGAAATTCATGCAGCCACTATAAGTTGACAGGTGATCTGAAGGCACATACACAAAATATCCTAAAGGCACCAGATCTGATCTTGGAAGCTAAGCAGGGTCAGACCTAGTTAGGATTTGGATGGGAGACCACCAAGAAATCTCAAGTGCTCTAGGCTCTATTTCAGAGGGAGGAATTGGCAAAACCTCTGAGATTTCCTTGGCTAAGCAAACCCTAGGAAATTCACAGGGTCATTCTAAGTCGACAGGCAACTTGAAGGCACGTACACACAAATGCCTCCCCAATAGGTTCAGAACCTCACAGACCTCCTTTCAAGTTGTTCAGAACCCCAAGCAAAGTCACCCCCCCTCCCAACATAGGGGGCCTCAGCTGCCACTGGACACTTACTAATGGCGAGAGTTGTCCAAGAGTGGAATTGGCTACCCTGGAAGGTAGGGCTGTGGGACCCTCCTCAAAGGGAGGTGAGATTCCAACCTGTCAGGGACACCAGAGAAGGAGATTCTTAGTGGAGGTGTCCCTTCCAGTGCTATGATTTCTGTGTTGTTGCGTGCCCTCATTTCTGGCTTACAGTGACCTTAAGGAGAACCTATCACAGGGTTTTCTTGGCAAGATTTGTTCCGAGGCAGTTTGTCTTTGCCTCCCTCTGAGGCTGAGAGTGTGTGATGTGTCCAAGGCCACCCATTCCGTTTCCAGTGCTTAAATCCTTACACCATGGTGGCTCTTCCTATGGTTTCGTGACTCTGCAGAATGAAATGGGAATGCATGGCTTTGTGCTGCTTGTAAAAGAGTCTGCTGGGAGTTGGTTAGGTTTCAAGGAACAGCTCACACCCAGTGGCTGTTTCCTGACTCCCCCCATCCCACAGGCCAACCTCTGATGGATCTTCTGAAAGAAGCATTAATATTCATCCTCCATTTGTCAGTTACCATTTCTCCAGGGAAGTTGCTTTACTTTGGCTAATGGAGCTGAAACTTAATTGTTGTTGTGTGCCTTCAAGTCATTTCTGACTTACGATGACCATGGAGTTTTCTGAGGCTGAGAATGTGTGATGTGCCCAAGGTTACCAAATGGGTTTCCATGGCTGAGTGGGGAATCGAACCCTGGTTTCCAGGGTTGTAGTCCAATGCTCAAATCACTACTCCGTGCTGGTTCTCTGTCTGTCTTTTATTGCCCTTTGCCTGTTACTCCAGCTATGGCACTGTTGGTAAGGACCCCAGATATCATTTTGATATCAAACAATTTGGCCTTTGCTTGACCTTTTTCCCAGCCCCCCCACTCCACGTGTTTGCGAGGTTCTCTGGACAGGCACGTACAGAGTGCGGCCACTAATGGTTTTACATTCCAAACCCCATTGAGGCCAGCAACTCAAGCCTCGCTCGTAGCTTCAGGGAACTTCCAACTGCAAACCTTACAATAGCTGCACAGCTCTCCGCCGAACTAGTCCTTTTAGACAGGACATTTATATACTGGCTAATCTATTGTCATCGAGCTTTAAGCTCATCATGCAAACTTGACCTTTTCCAAATCCTTTGTCCAGCTCCAAACTTCCTTTGTTCTCACCTGGCATGCCATAGCCGGTAGGCACAAACTCCCCTATAAAAGGTCCCCACTTTTGGGACTCCTTTGGACCACTTGGACTTCCATCCCGCCTTGCTGCCGGCCGTCTAAGAGAACTCCCCTCAGCCACTCTGAGCTTTCTCCCCCGGAACCCCGCTTCTCTCCAGGACTACAAGACCAGGTGTCGTATTGCCTACCCTCTTGCAATTCCCCGGTTCTATTTCCAAGTTAGTTAGTGTTTGTCTTGTCTTTCGTATTGCTTGTTTTCTTAATAACAATCATTCTTTGTTGTTCTAAAAACTTGTCAAACTGCTCTCTGACCTGACGCTGTATACATTGGGCGAAAGATCCTAGCTGCCGTTACCCTGCCTCTCGTTTAGCCTGCGAGAGTGCTCTCGCTTAATTCCTCCAGTTTGTGTTTTAATTTGGTAATTTGGGTGCCCCTCCCGGGACCCCAACACACAGGGTAACATGTCCACACGGTCAAGAGGGGACACGGTTTCTGCCTGCATTGAGACCCTTCTACACCATTATAGAGGACAACTGGGATAGCACCTGAGACAAAATGTAGGCATGTGACTCTAACATTGTCAACTTTCTTCTCCTGTTTGATTTTTTAAAATGTCATTTGTCTGATGAAGAAACTAGTAGAACTTCACAAGCCTGCATGAAGCATTTTCTGCACTTTGATGGACCAATAAAGGTATCTCTCTTTTGTAGATTTTGGATTCTCTCTCTCTCTCTTCTTGTTCCACCCAGCAGATGGCAGAAAAGGTGCAATGCCCAGTCATATTATAAATGATTTTGAAGAGTTCTCCTGCACTTTCCCAAGACCCTATGGTTCTCCCCATTCCCTCCCCAGGATATGTAGTGCACATTGACAGAAGCGTGGGACGTTTAATAGACAACAACTGCTGGAACCAAAGCAGGGGAAAGTATGCACTTTTAGAATTATCAGGTTTATTTTGCCATGAACTTGTGTAGATTATAGTCCACTTCTTCACACTGCCATATTCAAGCCTCAGGTGGGTATTTATAGTTCCATGCTCTTATCTGGGGAAGGGTGGGGTCAGCATGAAATGGGATACAGAAAAGAGCAATTATATTGTATGATATTTCAAGAGATGTCATATGGAGGGTGGAGCAAGCTTGTTTCCGGCTGCTCCAGAGACTAGGACATGGAGCAATGGCTCCAAACTACAGGAAAAGAGAGATTCCACCTAAACCTTAGGAAGAACTTCCTGACAGCAAGAGCAGCTTGATAATGGAATATGCTTCTGCCTCAAAGGAGTGTGGTCGAATCTCTTTCTTTTGAGGTTTTTGAACAGAGACTGGATGCCTACCTGTCAAGAGTGCAGATTGTATATTCCTGAATTGCAAACTGCGGTGGGACTGGATGGCCTTTAGGTCTCTTCTACCTCTGTGATTCTATATGATAGCCCTTCATATATTTAAAAACAGCTGCATCACATCCCCTCACCATCTCTTCTTCCACCTCTGGGATTCTATGATTCCACAACTCTATTATTAACCACCGCTCATATATTTCCAAAGGGCTGCTTTCCACCAATATCCCGGTATTCGTAAGAACTCTGGCTGTTACCAAGCCTCTGATGTGTTAAAGTAATGAGTTCTACTTTCAAGAAACTGCAGCTTTGTTCTGTTGAAGCCAGTCTTTTAAAAAAGAATATATTTAAAAAGAAAAATAATGCTTTACACACTGTGATGGAATCATTTTTTTCCAAAACACTGATATTATACAAGGCAGAGGCACAGAAAGTTCTGTCATAACAAGGGTAACTACTGAGATCACAGGGAGACAAAGTGCAGCACTGTGCCTGATTTTTTGTGGTCCTCGGACCCTCCAGATTCCCTGGGCCAATTTGTTCTGTGGCAAAAAAGACAAATGGCCACTTTCAAAGTCTCCAGGAGTAGCAAATTACCTTTTAAATTGGTTGCAAGTGCCTCTTGCATGGGGTAAGAGTTTGAAACCCTGTTTTTCAAAGTCAAATGAAGGCTGTTGTTGCTTGGTGCCTGTGTGGTCCTGAGAGAGTCCCAGGGTCAAAATGCTGGCCTCTAATCCAACCCTGGAGGCAAACAGCAGGAAGTTGAAGGCTTTCATGGCCATAATCCATAGGTTGTTGTGGGTTTTCCGGGCTTTGAGGCTGTGTTCTATTAGCATTTTCTCCTGATGTTTCGCCTGCATCTGTGGCTGGCATCTTCAGAGGATCTGGTGGCATGGAAGTGAGACAGAGTATATATACTTGTGTAGTCCCAGGTGGAAGGGAGCAGTTTGCATGTGTTACAGTTGGCCTGTGTGATGGCCTATTGTTAAATGGGATATCCCCCAGGGTGTCTTGTTAGTCAGGGGATATGCAAAAATGCTTTTTGAAAGCACACAAATTCTGGACCATTCTGACAACTGCTATGTTGGACTACACAGAGAGGCCATTGAAATCCATAAACACATGGACAATTTCAACAGGAAAGAAGAAACTCAGAGAGTAAACAAGATTCGGCTACCAGTACTGAAGAACACGAAAATCGAGACTCAAAAATACGCCCATGAACACCACCCAGACTCTGGAGGTCCCTCTACAGGGAACAATACAATGGGTTGCTAATGTACTTAATGCACTGTTATGGGGAAACAGACGTATGGTCATAGAATCCTAGAGCTGGAAGAGACTGCAAGGGTCATCCAGTCCATCCCCCTTCTGACATGCAGGAAGACACAGTCAAAGCACTCCCTTTGACAGATGGTCATCCAGCCTCTGTTTAAAAACCTTCAAAGAAGGAGATTTCACCACCCTCAGCACTCTCAAACTGCTCTTACCATTCTAAGTTTGACTGAAGGTTTCAGCCAAATCTCTTTTCCTGTAATTTGAAGCCATTGCTCCACGTCCTAGTCTCTGGGGCAGCTGAAAACAAACTTGCTCCATCCTCCATATGACATCCTTTCAAATATTTGAACATGGCTATCATGCCCCCTCTTAACCTTCTCTTTTCGAAGCTAAAGATGCCAACTCCCTAAGCCTCTGTTCATAGGGCATGGTTTCCAGCCCTTTCCATTTTGGTTGCTTTCTTCTGGACACATAACATCTTGTGACGAAGCTGGGGACTGCAATTACAAACCTCTTCTGAAAAAGCATTGCTAGCAAGCCTCTTGCAATATTTATTTGCTACAATACTTATGCCGCTTGCTTGTCTACTGGAAAGATGGATGTGCTGGGCTGTCAAGGCTCTTAGCTGCAATCTCCTGTCCTCTTGGACTGCTAACAGCCTTGGGCATTTCATTCTTATAGATGTTGCTCCTATGCCAGCGCTTGCATGCAGTGCTCTTAAGATGCCCTCATGCTCAACCAAGCTGTGTGCATCATTTCACATTCATCCTTTGTTGCCCTGCCGAGTTCCTTCCCTGACCTCTGTTAGCTATCCCACAAGCAAGACTTCCTTCTTCTCACTGTGCAATTGCAGCACTTTAGCTGCTGTGGTTCTGTTCTGTGTAATCCTGGGATTTGCAATTTAGAGAGGGGTAATATACCCTAAAGGCCCCAGGTCCCATCTATCTTGAAAGCTAAACAGGGTCAGCCCAGGTTAGTACTTAGATGGGAAACTGCCAAGGAATACCAGGTGCTTATTTCAGAGGAAGGAACAGGCAAAACCACCTCTGGGTATCCCTTGCCTAAGAAAGTCCTATGAAACTCATGGGGTCACCATAAGTTGGCAGGCAACTTGAAGGCAGGTGTACACACACACACACACACACACACACATTCAGAATTCTCTGCTGGAGAGCTTTAGTGCTTCCTCAAGCTACAAATCCCAGGATTACATTAGATGTAGATATTTAGTTAAAGTGGAATCAAAGTGCTAAAGCGAAGAAAATGAATTTCAACAGAGAGAAATGTAAGGTCCTGCACATAGGAAGAAATCATGGAATGCACAAATATAGGATGGGGGACATGTGGCTGGACAACAGTATGTGTAAAAGGGATCTAAGAGTCTTGGTAGACCCCAAGCTGAACATGAGTCAGCACTGTGATGCGGCAGCAAAGAAAGCCAATGTGATTCTTGGTTGCATCAATAGGAGTATGGTGTCTAGATCGAGGGAGGTAATGGTATCACTCTATTCTGCTTTGGTTGGACCTCATTTGGAATACTGTGTCCAGTTCTGCATTCAAGAAGAATATCGACAAGCTGGAGCGTGTCCAGAGGAGGGAGACCATGTCATGCCCTATGAGGAGTGGCTTAGGGAACTGGAGATGTTTAGTTTGCAGAAGAGAAGGTTAAGAGGGGACCTGATTGCCATATTTAAATATTTGAAGGGATGTCATGTTGAGGAGGGAGCGGGCTTGTTTTCCGCTGCTCCAGAGACTAGGACAAGGAGCAACGGACTCAAGATGCAGGAAAGGAGATTCCACCTGAACCTCAGGAAGAACTTCATGATAGTCAAAGCAGTTTGGCAGTGGAATAGGCTGCCTCAATGGAGTGTGGTGGAGTCTCCCTCTTTGGAGGTTTTTAAGCAGAGGCTGGATGGCCATCTGTTGGGAGTGCTTTGATGGGTGTTCCTGTATGCCAGGGGGTTGGACTGGATGGCCCTTGTGGTTGAAAGAGACCTTAGATGATCAATTCCTTGCAGGAGAAGCATTCCTTATTTGTTTCTCATGATTTTTTTTTAAAAAAGCCACTGATAGCTGTGGGAAATTTCGATTATGACAAATATCCTTAGGACAATAGCTAAGAGAGTTAGTTGTGTTACTCTGTTACAAAACCTCTGCCCACCTCACAAAACCCCCAAAACATTTTGTGGCACCTTAGAGATGAGCATTTTGGCTTGATGCATTTTACCATTTTTGCCTGATGTTGGCTGTCTGCATTTATCTTAAGGTTGAAGAAGACATGCAGTGTCATTGTGGAGTGGCACGTAAAGCTGCATGTTGCGCGTGGAGTTTTGGTTGTGCATTTGTTTGCAAAACATGACAATTCAATCATGAGGCCAGATAGCACAACCACCACACAACTCCTTTGCAATAAAGTTATGCTCCATTTCTTTAATGACAGATCTCAGCCAAGTGGTTAACCTTTAAAGGTGCCATTTTTGTCCCCGTTGTGTGCCTTGGAGTCATTTCTGACTTTTGGTGACCCCCATCATACAGGCTTTCTTAGCAAGATTTGTTCAGAGGGGGGTTTGCCCTTGCCTTCCTCTGAGGCTGAGAGAGTATGACTCTCCCAAGGTCACCCAGTGGGCTTCCATGGCTGAACAGTGATTTGAACCCAACTTTCCAGATTTGTAGTGCAATGATCAAACCATTCCACCACACTGTCTTTCACATGAAGGTGGCATAACAATTCTAGTATCCCGAGGGGCCACAAGGAACATGCTAGGCCTACAGTTACAATTGCTCAGCCTAGTGTGTTTGTGTGTGTGTGTGTGTGTGTCTGTCTGTCTGTTTCTGTGTCTTCAATTTTCCTGTTGAATCATGGCAATCCTTTGAATTTTATAAGGTTTTCTTAGGCACAGAATACTACACATGCTATTTTTTTTTCCAGAAGATGAGGCGTTATTTTCAACCTCCACTCCAATTTTGGCACTGGAAGTTTCTATAAATTTTTATTTCATGGAATGCTCATTTCCAGTGAAGTCAAATATGAAAGCAAATGGCAAGCAGGGCCTGAAAAGCAAGAATCCAAACTCAAGGAAAAAAAAAACTGAAAATATCAAATATCTTCTGCTTGTGACATGCCATCAAGTCGATTCTGAGTTATAATGACCTTCTCTTGTCCAAAAATAATAATAATAATAATAATAATAATAATAAATAATAATAATAATATTTATTTGTATCCCGCCTCTCCACGTGGATCGAGGCGGCGAACAGCATGATCAGAACATCGACAATCACTATCTTACCATGCTTTGCCTTACAGATGCATTCCATGACAAAATTATCTCCAAGGTTCCCAACCATGCTTTCCCGAAGCAAAGCCTCTTACTGCTACTGACTTAAGGCTTCGGTACAAGAAAGAAACTCGTACTTGCTGAAGGAATTGGGTAATGTCACACCCTTGCACCTCAAAACCTAGGAGCCACTGGTGCTCTTGTGATAGCCATGTTTAAATATTTGAAGGGATGCCACATTGAGGAGGGAGAGGGCTTGTTTTCTGCTGCTCCAGAGATCAGGACAAGGAGCAATGGATTCAAGCTGCAGGAAAGGAGATTCCACCTGAACCTCAGGAAGAACTTCCTGATGGTCAGGGGTGTCCGGCAGTGGAATCTGCTGCCTCGGAGTGTAGTGGAGTCTCCTTCCTTGGAGGTTTTTAAGCAGAGGCTGGATGGCCATCTGTCGGGAGTGCTTTGAGGGTGTTCCTGCATGGCAGGGGGTTGGACTGGATGGCCCCTGGGGTCTCTTCCAACTCTACATTTCTATGATTCTATGACAGCATCTAGGCTCCAAGCCTCAGTCCAGTCTTGTGACTGTATAGCATGGGGTCTTCTTGTTGGTTTTAACCAACCAACCTTATTCGCACAGGATGTTGTGGCAAGCACTGTGGCAAAAGACTCTGCCCAGGGTGGCAAAGTTACAGTCTAGGTTAAGAGCTGCAGAAAATATTCAGTGGTACAAGTACAGCTGCCATCAAAACTGGAAAAGATACGTACACTCATGATTGTAAGGGGGCACTTGTACAGAAAGTGCTATTTTCATCAGAACAATTAGATCTCTTGGAGAACTGCTAAAATGCATTGTTTCTGTTGCACAGTTACATTTTTCTGAACCATGTGGGCAGGCATATTATTTCCAGGCATATTTATTCCAAGGAGGTTTAGCACTATTGCCTTCCTCTGAGGCTGAGAGAGTGTGTGAGTCACCAATGGGCTTCTGTGGCTGAGCAGGGATTTTGAACCTTGGTCTCTCAAAGTCCTCATCCAGCATTTGAACTGCTACTCCACACTAGTTCTTCTGTGAGCTTTTGTGTGTTTTTGTTACGTATCTGATCCTGATGCGTGGTGACACTAGCAAGGGGGTTCTTGGCAACATTGCCTTCCTCTGAGGCAGAGAGAGTGTGACTCACCCAGGGTCACCTGGTAAGTTTCCAGGGATACGATCCCAGCTCTTCTTGAATCCCAGCCCCACAACTCAGACCACCACACCACAGTGGTTCTCTTATATACATAAATGATTAATTAGGGAAGTCCATCCAATTCTGGGTCACGCATTAACAAGGGAAATCGCCTCTTTCCACATGGTTGGTTCCATCAATCATTGAGCAAATCTGCCTTCTTCTTCCCTCTTCCCCCACTTGCTTCTTCTGGACACTCTGGGTATGTCAATGCGCATGCGCTTGCGCATACAGCTGTCCTCGCATAACCTGTGCTCCTTCCTCAGGCAATTCTTTCATCTTAACCTCGGCTCCAACAATAAAGCCACCTTCTCGCCAGGCGGTCCCAAAAAAAAAACAAGCCAAAAAGGGATGCATCAATAAAAAGAAGCAAGGCCGGAGGTTTTGTTTCTTTCAAAACCAAAATCTTTCCTTATTCCTCTCCCCTTGTGAACCCTTTTAATTTATACAACAGGTGCATCTCACAAGGGGATGGTGTCCAAAATCCACAAAACAGTCATATCTTTACTGGGCCAACCAAACATGCACAAAATACATCACGCAAGCTTTCAAAGCTCCAGTGGTTTCTTAATCAGGCAAAGGTGTTAAAAATCATACCGGAGAAGAAAATATATGACGATGTTAGAGTCCCAGGCCTACATTTTTTAAAGATGTTGTCAGTTACGATGGTCTGGAGGGATATCCATGCAGACAGCAGCCACTTCTGTCTTTGGCCATGTGGGTTCCGAGATACAAAGAATTGTAAGATCCAGGCAATAAAATTTAAACTTCATTAGCAACAGAAAAAGTAACTTCTCTAATATCCAGGCTGTTTCTGTCCTGTCTCATTTCCATAGGAGGAGGAGAGAAAAATCTCTGCAGAGGCAGAGGTGGAAAAAGCCAAGTTAAAACCCTCAGGAACTTCTCACTAAGTTACAGAGTCACGTGGTGTAAATTAGTAAGCAGTGGCAGGTAGATAGTCTTCAAGACTCCCCTCTCAAACTCAGGAGCAGGAAATTAGGGAGCCTATTATTACACTGTCAAACCACTCTTACCATCAGGAAGCTCTTCCTAATGCTAATCTGTTTTCTTCATGTATGAAGCCACTGCTCTGTCGTATCCTAGTCTCTGGAGCAGCAGAAAACAAGCTTGCTCCATCCTCCCTTCAAATATTTCAACATGACTCTCGTGTCACCTCTTCATCTTCTCTTCTCCAGGCTAAATATACCCAGCTCCCTAAGCCTCTCTCCATAGGGCATGGTTTCCAGGCCTCCTACCATTTTGCTTGCCCCCCTCTGGACACGTTCCAACTTGTCAATATCCTTCCTGAATGTGGTACCCAGAAATGTACACAAGTGTTACCGTAGTTTCTAGTCCGGGCCTGTGGTATCATAGAATCATAGAAATGTAGAGTTGGAAGAGACCCCAGGGGCCGTCCAGTCCAACCCCCAGCCATGCACTCCCAACAGATGGCCATCCAGCCTCTGCTTAAAAAACTCCAAAGAAGGAGGAGACTCCAACACTCTCCGAGGCAGCATATTCCACTGCCGGACAGCCCTAACTGTCAGGAAGTTCTTCCTGGGGTTCAGGTGGAATCTCCTTTCCTGCAGCTTGAATCCATTGCTCCTTGTCCTGGTCTCTGGAGTGGTAGAGAACAAGCCTGCTCCCGCCTCAACATGACATCCCTTCAAGTATTTAAACATGGCTATCATGTCCCCTCTGAACCTTCTCTTCTGCAGACTAAATATACCCAGCTCCCTAAGCCATTCCTCATAGGGCTTCATGGCTTCCAGACCCTTCACCATTTTGGTCGCCCTCCTCTGGACACGTTCCCGCTTGTCGACATCCTTCTTGAATTGAGGTGCCCAGAAGTGGACACAGGATTCCAAATGAGGCCTGACCAAAGCTTATGGATGAGATGGACCCAAAACAGCTCTCCAAGTCTATCCTCATAGGGCATGGCTATATTAGATATCATTTGATATCAAGAATTTGATCATGCCAAACCGTTCCTTTCCACGTGCTTGCGAGGCCCCCGGACAAGCATGCACACGGGCACAGCCGAAAATAGCTGAACAATACAAAAGAAATCCAGGCAGGCCAGTAATTGCCGGACTGCAGCTTCAGGAGACCTCCAGGCAAGTACACTTTAAAACCACATTATGTATGCACACAGTGTACAAAAGACCCCCTGCCCCGAGCAGGCAGCTTGATGAGCCGAATATCCAACTGTCAAGCACTCCACGTTTGCATACCGTCTGCACTATTGACAACTCTGTCATAATTCAATCATCTAAAGTACTGACCTTTCGGAGGCTTTGTCTCCAGCCCAAAACCCATAGTTTTCCCCGGGAACGGACTAGCCTACAGGCACATTTTCCCCTATAAGACCCCCTGATTTTGAGCGCTTCTTCGGATTGCTCCTGGCTTCCATCCCGCCTTAATGCCGCTCCATTTGCTGAGCCTTTCCCTCAGCTTCCACGTGCTGAGAATCTCCGCTCGAACTGACTTTTCTTCTGACTACCCGGGCTTCAGGATCAGGTGTAGTATTTCCCCTGCAAAATCCCTCTCAAAACCCTCTATCCAACTCCTACCTTTCTTTCATTAGGTCTGTGTGAGTGTTTGCATACATACATTTTGACTGTATTTCAAAATGAAGAAAAACAATTATTATTTCCTTCTGCTTGATTATTGACTCGGCCGGACCCCGTAAACATTGAGTCCAAGATCTCGCTAGGTCGCCCTGCCTCTTGCATTGCTATAGCTTGTGTTCTTGCTAATTCGCATTCCCCATTATTTGGAGCACACTGATGTGTCCCTCACAGGACCCCAGAAATCAAGGTAACACAAGATTCCAGGTGAGGTCTGATCAAAGCAGAATAGAGTGGTACCGTCACTGCCCTTGACCTAGACAAGGGCAGTGATGCAGCCCAGATGCAGGCCAGAATTGGATTGGCCTTTTTAGCTGCTGCATCACACTGCTGACTCATGTTCATCTTCTACATAGGAAGATGCATTATATGAACTCTGGCCCTTGGCCCATCTAGCCCCAGCATTGCCAGCTCTGACAGGCAGCAGTGGCTTTCCAGGATTCTAGGCAGGATTCCTATTTGGAATTCCTGGATTCCATCCTGTTACTTTCCCATCCGAGCACTAACTAGACCTGACCCTACTTAGTTTCTGAAACTGTCAAAGACTACCCAGGCTCAGAGTGCCTCAGTAATACTGCCAGGCATTACATTCAATTGCTAATCCCAAAGAGAGTAGACCTGATGAATTATTTAAGTATTGACTTGCCATTCAAAGGAGATGGGGAAGTGGCCTCCTATATCACCAGATCCTTGGGACTCCATATTGCCAGCTCTGACAGGTAGCAATGGCTCTCTCCAGGGTTTCTTTCAGCCAGGATTCTTTCCCAGTTCTACCTCGAGCTGCTGTTGGGTATTGAACCCAGGACCTCCTCCATAGGAAGCTCTTCATATCTCCTTTGCCCATTGGGCCATTAGACTCAGTGTTGTCCACTCTGACAGGCAGCAATGGCTTGCGGGGTTTTTTAGGTAGGACTATTTTCCCTGCTTGGAGATCCCTGCTCTTCCATCCTGGGGGTCTCCCATCAAAGGACCAACCATCCCCGATACTGATCAACTTCTGAATTCAGCTATAGGGACACTAAGGCAAATCCTTGGTCCCTCTTGGCTGGTGTTTCCAACTCTAGCCGACAGCTGTGGCTCCCTCCAGGGTTCCAGGCAAGATTCTTTGCCCTCCCTTGAGACTGCTGGCCTTTCTTCCTGGTGGTCCCCCACTCAAGTGCAAACAGGTCTGACCCTGCTTAGCTTGCACAAATTACTCATTGATTAAAATATTTATATCCTGCCCTGTATCTGAAGATGTCAGGGCGGCTCACAATAAAATTGGCAGATGAGATTGGGTGAGGGCGTGTGTGTGTGTTCAGGGGGCATTCTTGGAGGGTGGGTAACCTTTTCCATTTCTAAAATGGCCAAAATGTGTCTGGTTGTTTATGCCCCCCTGAGCCCACCTGGGTTGACGGTTTAGGCCTGACATTCTCGCCTATGTTTGCTTATCATAGAATCATAGTGTTGGAAGAGACCCCAGGGGCCATCCAGTCCAACCCCCTGCTATGCAGGAACACCCATCAAAGCACTCCCGACAGATGCCCATCCAGCCTCTGCTTAAAAACTTCCAAAGGAGGAGACTCAACCACACTCCGAGGCAGCAGCATATTCCACTGCCGGACAGCCCTGACTGTCTGGAAGTTCTTCCTGAGGTTCAGGTGGAATCTCCTTTCCTGCAGCTTGAATCCATTGCTCCTTGTCCTGGTCTCTAGAGCAGCAGAAAACAAGCCCTCTCCATCCTCAACATGACATCCCTTCAAATATTCAAACATGGCTATCATGTCCCCTCTTAACTTCCTCTTCTGCAGACTAAACATACCCGGCTCTCTAAGTCTGTCCTCATAGGGCTTCATGGCTTCCAGGCCTCTCACCATTTTGGTCGCCCTCCTCTGGACTTGCTCCAGCTTGACCATGTCCTTCTTGAATTGGGGTGCCCAGAACTGGACACAGTATTCAAGATGGGGTCTAACCAATGCTTATGGATGAGATGGACCCAAAACTTCCTCTCCATCTGTTCTTGGGAGGACCCAGCCCTGTTTATGGGCAGGTGGCAGAGCAGCCTATGATTTTCTGGCCCCATTGTTTCATCCAACCGCTGACATCATTGGCTTTTTAACTCGGGGTCCATGGAACCCTCACCGGGGTCTACAGAGCCCTATTCCTGGATGCCACCAGCAGCAACGGGGACATGGCTGCAGGAGGGCGGGTGCCAAGATTGCTCTCTTGTTTGCAATAATAAATAAATAAATAAAATAAATATTACAAACACTTTGATATATAAATAAATAGTCGAAAGTTTAAATAGATATTTGAATATTTAAATCTAAGTTTGAATATTTAAATCCTGACTTAATTCTTGGGGGACCCCGGCCACAAATTATATTTGCAGGGATTCCACAATAAAGAACCACTGGTTTGCATCCCTGTGAGACTTAGTCCTGTTTTGAGAGCACGAGAAGCAACCGTGGCAGTCCTGGGAGGTGGAGCATCCCTTGGTGAGGCCCTGAGTTCGAATCCTGCCCTCTCCTCCACTTAAATAGAAAAGCAAGCTCCGGTTACCAAATCTTGGAAAGGCCTCTTCCCAGCCTGGAGGGGGAAGGAGAGTTTGGAAAAAGTTCCTTTTGGGAGATCGTAACACACACACACACACCCCAACCAGCAGGGAAAAGTTCCTTTGGGGGAACTGGGTGGGTGTTTCCTGGATGCTGCGAGGTCCCCGAAAGGAATGTTTCCAAGCTCTCGCCTGGCGGTAGCTTCAAACGTTTTAGGCCACTTCCGCACTAGCCTGTTATAGCGCGATGATTCCACTTTCAACCTCCTCTGGAATCCTGGGGTTTGCAGTTCCGGGAGGGGCCGGCCGGCCCCTCCCGGAACTGCAAACCCCAGGATTCCAGAGGAGGTTGAAAGTGGAATCATCGCGCTATAACAGGCTAGTGCGGAAGTGGCCTTAGACTTTCACAGCCCTTCGCAGCCTCGACCAGGTTGCCTCTGAGGACGAGGAAGCCACTCTGCCCATGCTCAGAGGCGCCCGTGGTTTCGAGCTGGATCCCACCACCGCTGGAAACCAGAGCCCAGCCGGGCAGCCGAGAGACCCAGCCCGGGGGTGGCCCTTCGTGCAGCCGCCGTGACACGCGTTGCGGATCCGCCGTGACACGCGTTGCGGTTCGCCTTTCCAGCCTCCTCCCAATCCCCGCCTCGGCTTCTAATGCAACCCCCCCTCCCTCCTCTCTCGTGCGGCCTCCTCTCCCCTCCCGGGAGCCCCGCGCGAGAGGCCCTCCCGCTCCTCCGGCCCGCGTGTGTCGCGTCCACACGACGCGCAAGCCCCGCGGTCCGGGCGGCCGGCTCACGTGCGGGCCGGCGGAGGAGGGGCGGGGCCCCCGGCGCGCGCCTCGGCCAATGGGCCGAGCCCGCAGCGCCCCCTCGGCCAATGGCGAGAAGGGGCGGGGCGTGCACGCATCCCGGGCCGCCGCCGCCGCCTCCTCCTCCTCCTGCCAGCCCGCGGCCGAGGAAGCAGCAGCAGCCCGGAGACGGAGCTCGGCGGCGCTGCCGTTGCTCCGCGGAGGCTCCAGGGAGGGGCCCTCGGCGCCGCCCCACCTGCTGGGCTCCGGGCTGGCCCCGATCCGGCCGCCTCGGGCCACCGTCAGCGGTTCCCGGGGGAGGAGGAGGAGGACCTTCGGCCGCTCGGAGCCTCGCTTCCGAGTAAGTACCCGGAGCGGGCGGCGTGGCGCGGCGCGGCTGGCGAGGGTGCCTCTGAGCGCGTGCAGAGAGCCCCGCCCGGCTCCAGGGCCGGGGACGTTTGGGGGGCAGAGGAAGAGAGACTTTGCTCGCCCCGAGGTTGGAGCTTGTTCGACCCAGCCGGGGAGGTTCTGCTGGCGGGGGAGCTGGAGGGACGGAGGGATGGCCAAGACAGAGGGGCAGCCGGAGCAGGGGGCGGAGAGGAGTGGGTCCGGATCGGGGGTGGGTGGGGAGGATTTAGACTTGGGAGGGACTCCAAAGGCCATCTAGTCTGACCCCCTTTAGCCATGCAGGGCTACACAACTCAGGCTCTCTCTCTCGAGAGATGCGCCCCCAGTCTCTGCTTGGAGAACCCCAAAGAGGGGAGTCCGTCCCACTGGCGATCCGCCCTCCCAGTAAAAAAAAATAATCCTCTCTCATGTTTAGCTGGGATCTCTCTTCTTGCAGTCTCAATGCATGGACTTCCTCTTCCTTCCCACTTTGGGCCAGCATGACTGGTTGCCAGCAACAAAATGCCACTGGGGTGCCTGGCCCACTCGTCCAACGAGGTGCACCTCTGGATGGCATGGGACTACCAATCCCATCATTTTGAGCCAGTGGATGACTGGAGGTGTAGTCCAGCCCCATCTAAAGGGGTTCCCACCCAGCTCCCAAAACATCCCATTAAAATGATCCTAGCTGCCCCATAAGCCGGGGTTGAGGGAGAAGAAGTTCTCTCCTCCCCTGATTTTGCCCTGGTGTTCAGAGATAGACTGCACCTACACCTGTAGGTTCTACAGAATCCCATCCTTTAATAGAAAGCCAGGTGGACTGGGAACTGGGCCAGTTTTTATGCTCCGGGACCCTTTGGAGGGGAAGCTGCACGACTGATAAAAATGCCTCCTAAAATTAAAAGTGGGGAGAGAGACAGAAATCAACTTCTGATGTCACATCTGCAGCCCCTCACCACAGCTGTTTGCACCCTGACCTAAAGCACCCGGAGGCTTCCGGATGAGGGAGTCACCCTGGTTTTATTTTGCCCAGAAAAAAATGGCAGCCCAGGGAAGCTGAAGGGGTCAAGGGCCACAGAAACTGCCTGGTGGGGGTCTCGCCCTGTGCTTTGCCCACCCCTGCTTTACTAACCGGGGCACTTGCCTTCCAAGTACCTTTCTGTGGATTTCCAGCTTTGCTGCTGCCTTTGCTGGGGAGGGAGTTGGATCTGCATTGGCAGCGGGTGGGGAGTGAGAGAATTAAGTACCCTGCAACTTGAAAGGCTCTCCTGCCTCTGGGGAGTGGCAGCAATTTCGGAGCAGAGGAGAGGCTTGTTGGAGAGGAGATGCTCTCCATTAAGGCTCAAAGCCTTGAATCATAGGGTTGGAAGAGACCCCAGGGGGCATTGAGTCCAACTTCCTTCTGCCGTGCAGGAAGGCTGTGTCTTCCGCCTCCTGAAACTGCAAACTCCAGGATTCCATTCGATGTTGAAAGAGGAATAATAGTGCTATAACAGTCTAGTGCGGAAATGACCCCAATCGAAGCACTCTCTTCAACAGATGGCCATCCATCCCCTCTTTAAAAACCTCCAAAGAAGGAAGAGACTCCACCAAAGTCCCAGACAGCAGTGTAATCCAAATTGCCCTTACCCTCAGGAAGTTCTTCCTCGTGTTCAGGTGAAATCTCTTTTCTTCAAGTTTGAATCCATTGCTCCGTGTCCTAGTCTCTGGAGCAGCAGGAAACAGGCTTGCTCCATCCTCCTTTTGACATCCCTTCAAATATTTAAACATAGTTATCATGTCCCCTCTTCAGCTTTTCTCCTTCATGTTAAACATCCCCAGCTCCCTAAGCCACTCCTCAGAGGGCTTCATGGTTCCCAAGTCTGCTATCATTTTGGTTGCCCTCCACTAGACATGTTCTAGCTTGTCAATGTCCTTGAATGGTAGGGCCCAAAACTGGACACAGTATACCAGGTGAGGTCTGATCAAGGCAGAAGAGACTGGCATCATAGAATCATAGAAATGTAGAGTTGGAAGAGACCCCAGGGACCATCCAGTCCAACCCCCTGCCATGCAGGAACACCCTCAAAGCACTCCCGACAGATGACCATCCAGCCTCCGCTTAAAAACCTCCAAGGAAGGAGACTCCACTACACTCCATGAAGGCAGCAGATTCCACTGCCGGACAGCCCTGACCGTCAGGAAGTTCTTCCTGAGGTTCAGGTGGAATCTCCTTTCCTGCAGCTTGAATCCATTGCTCCTTGTCCTGGTCTCTGGAGCAGCAGAAAACAAGCCCTCTCCTTCCTCTACGTGGCATCCCTTCAAATATTTAAACATGGCTATCATGTCCCCTCTGAACCTTCTCTTCTGCAGACTAAACATACCCAGCTCTCTAAGTCTATCCTCATAGGGCTTCATGGCTTCCAGGCCTCTCACCATTTTGGTTGCCCAAAAGTACTATTACTTCCCTTTATCCAGACACTATTCTTCTGTTGATACAGCCTGGAATGACATTGGCTTTTTGAGCTTCCACATCACACTGTTGACTATTTGAGCCTGCAAGCTCTCCATGCTTTTGGAATTTGTATCCTAAAGGAACTTGACCTGTGGCCTTTTTGGTTGCTGGACCAAAGCAGTCCTGGCTTCAGGGGTTCGAGTGTTGTGGGGGCAGCCTTTTGCCCTCCCCCATGTAGGCCTTCCTCCTTATATCCCTCGTATAAGTGGGTGATTGCAAAAACATTTCTCACGAGGAAAGGTGATCATGCTGAGGGCAGTAGGAAAAGAAGAAGCCCACCCTGCAGGTGAAGTGAGTCAATCAAGGAAGCAAAGGTTGGCCTGACCTTGCAAGACCTGAGCAGGGCTTTTAATAACAGGGTGCCCTGAAGGTCTCTCTTTTCTTGTTTTGCTTTCATCTCCCCTGCACACACACATGTACCCACTTTCCTGGGTTGGGTGCATATGCCATGTTCACACCAGGTGACGCTTCTCTTGGTGAACTCTGCAGCCAATCTTTTGCTGGGGTGGCCTGTAGAGACTTAGGCCATTTCCGTACTAGACTGTTATAGTGCTATTATTCCACTTTCAACATCCTATGGAATCCTGGGGTTTGCAGTGGCCGGCCCCTCCCTAAACTGCAAAGCCCAGGATTCCATAGGATGTTGCAAGTGGAATAATAGTGCTATAACAGTCTAGTGCAGAAATGGCTTAAGTGCAGAAATTCCCTTAGAAGGAACTGCCTGCTCCCAGGGACAGCAACAGCCAGGTGCAAGCTTGAAAAAACCGATGAGCTTTCCTTGATGAGCTCATGTCCTCTTAATAAGGTGCTTTAAAGTTAATTATCCAGGGCTGGCACATATAGGCAGGTCAGATGCAGCACTATCCATGACTGGTGAGGTTGGGGCTCTGTGAGCAGTGAGAGCAAAGAGCAATCCACACAGCTGATCAGTCTTCGTGACAGTAAGAGCAGTTTGGCAAGCAGAATCCACTGCTGCCTCCATGGAGTGTGGTGGAGTCTCTTCTTTCTTTGGAGGTTTTTAAACAGAGGCTGGATGGCCATCTGTTGGGAATGCTTTGATGGGTGTTCCTGCATGGCAGACGGGGGTTGGACCGGATGGCCCTTGGACCGGATGGCCCTGAATCTCAGCTCTAGTAGAATCTTGATCTTGTAGAAAAGGCCTCTTATCATGCCATGCTATCTGTCTGTCTAGACCAGAGGGATCTCTGCAAGCCTGCCCTCCCCCTCCGCACTGCTGCCATGCCTGCCTCTTAAACTGAATTTTCTGGATCCTTTGAACCTGGGTCCTTTCACTTGGAGAACTTAGGTGCTCCTTCCCATTGAGTCCCATCCCTTCTAGACTGTGATACCAAGATTGGGATGCTCCACATGTAACCTTTCTTTTCGGAGAGGGTGGCATGCAGACTCTGAAGTTAAATGCCAATTAGAACACTTGAAGCCGAGGGGTGGGAGTGGGGGAAGAGTAGTGAAGTGCCTCGGTTGCCTTGGGGAGGGGCTGTGTTCAGTTCCTACAGAATCACAGAATTGGATGAGACCACCAGAGTTGTCTAGTCCAACCCCTTTCTGCTATGCAGAAAGACACAACTGAAGAGCTCCCAAAAAATGCCCATCAAACTTTCACTTAAACGCCTAGGAAGAAGGAGAGTCCGTTGTCCTTTGAGGCAGTTTATTCTGTTGTTAAACAGCTCTCACATTAACAAAGGTCCTTCCTAATGCTTAGGTGGAATCTCTTTTCTTGTAATGTGAATCCATCTATTTGTTAGTTTCTGGAGCAACAGAAAATAAGTTTGTTCCGTCTTCTCGATGACATCCCTTCAGAAAGATTGCCACTGAGTTACCTTCCCATCTTCTTTTCCAAGCCATATGTACCCAGCCCTCTAAGGTATTCCATATAGGATTTGACTTCCAGACCTTTCTCCATCTTGGTCACTGTCCTCTGCACATGTTCTAGCTTGTTGATATCCTCCTTGAATTGTGGTGCCCAGACCCTCCCGAAACTGCAAACCCCAGGATTCCACAGGATGTTGAAAGTGGAATACTAGCACTATAAGAGCCTAGTGCAGAAATGGCCAGGATTCCAGGTGAAGTCTAACCAAAGCTGAATAAAGTGGTACTCTTGCTTCCCTCAATCTGGATATTATATTCTGGTGGATGCAGCCTAGACCTCTGGCATGAAAAGTGGTCTGTTGTGGGGAGACAATAGGACATTGTAAGTAGTCTGAATCAGGGCGTGCACACATGGAGGGGTTAGCACATGATCCAGGGCAGCTACAGGACTTGTGGCCACCTTTTCCCCCTGTGCTCGTGATCTGTGTCATCACAGTGGCGTATTTCTCCGTCCCCGTGAGCCTGGTGGTCATTTCTACCACAACTATGTTCAGTGGGAAGATGGTGCATTTTCATGGTGCTGAGAAAAAGCCAGAGCATGATGCATGGAGCTGTTTGGGGGTGTCTGAACTGGCCTGAAGGACAGGGTAGGAGTGTGCAGTGGGTAGAGGGATTTGGAGCCCTGGGTTTGTGTCACGTGCCTGTCACATCGAGGGTCCCAAGCTTAATCTTCCACTGCCAGGATGCTTTGATCTTGTCATATGTGAGCACCAGCATATGTACTAGTAAAGATGCAGTAGAATCAGTAGCACAGGGTCCGCTAAGTTCTAATTCGTACTCCTTGCTAATTGCTACTTGCAACAATGTATCTGGTTGTAACATTTAAAGCATTTCTAGGCTTCAAGTGGGCAATTGCTGTGTGTTCAATGCCGTCTTGCAGAGAGCATAAGTAATGGAAGACCAAAGTGAGGAAAACAATGGAATGACAAGGTGTTATGAGAATGCTCAGATAGGAGACAGGAATTTGTACTGATGAAAGGTATGTAAATATTGAGAGCCTGGGAAAATGCCAGCCCTAGTGGGGTGATTTGACAGCTAAGCCTTTTGACCAATCTTTGATATGTGTGCCAAAATTTGCATGCAAGGTATAAAGCTTGTACACTTGGCCCTCCACATTGGCTAGGGTAAGGGAAACGGGACCCTCGCAAAATGAAAAATTTGCGAGTAACAAAATTTGTATGTCTGTGAGAAGGGGGCTGAGGCACGAGCAGGGAAAGTAGGCATCCAGGGTCTAAACCAAGTCAGGGAAAGGAGATGGTTGGCACAGTGGTCCTGGATTTCATTTCTCTTGCCCGTCTCCTTCCTTGGGTATGTGTGGGGCATGGGTACAGGGTTTGTGGTGCTGAGAATTTGGGCAGAGAGCCATCCTTAGTTGGCCAGGCAGAGGCTGGTAAAGGAAGAGGAGGACCAGAGGTGGGTTTTTAAAGGGCTATGCGGCTTGATTGGAGCCATCAAGAGGGAAGGTTCCCCCAAAAAGAAGCACCTGAGGTGGGAGGGCAGGGGCAGGATAAACTTGCAAATAATCCGTGAATGTCAAACCCGCAAATGTGGAACTACAGGATCAACTCTGATGCTGTAGTTTCAGCAGTATTTTGGTAATGTTGCTGTGTTGCTTGCTTTGCTGAGTGAATGCTTCTAATTTCAAACTCTGGGTGAAGTTCTTAAGAGTGAGTAAGCCAGGACATGACAGCTGCCAGAGATCCTTGAGTGGCACTGTCAGCCAGAGCATTAACCCACCGATGTGCGCAGAGTGGATGAATAGGCTAGCTTAATAGAAGGCAGCACTAGAACAGAAGTGGTCTACTTCATAAGACTGTTGTACAGGGAAAATACTGTAAATGCATTTCAGTTGCCCTTTGCAATAAAAAATATTTTTGGAATTGTGAACAGTAGGCATAAGGTGCTCAATTAGGAATGAGTCTTGGAGTGGGTAATGTAA
Source organism: Ctenosaura bakeri (assembly GCA_948474755.1). Taxonomy (NCBI): domain Eukaryota; kingdom Metazoa; phylum Chordata; class Lepidosauria; order Squamata; family Iguanidae; genus Ctenosaura; species Ctenosaura bakeri. The sequence continues at coordinate 66,403 of CAOLHI010004731.1, forward strand.
TGCTATCCATCCTGGACCTGCTTTGAATAATTTCCCCACCCCATATTCTCCAGCTGTGGGAAACCAACCAGGTTGCTGCTAGACCAAGGGTGCAGAGGCTTGGCATTCCAGGTGATGCTCACCACTGTCTCTTCTGGCTGGGGATCATGGAGGTTGGAGCTTTGTTTTAGCCATCTTCAAGAGAAGGAAGTCCCTCTGACATGCGCTCATTCCATAACATTTAAATGGACAGTCTGGCCCGAGGATATTTCTGGACTTTGGTTGTTCTAGAGCAAGGGTTGGTTGACTCCAGCCAGTGGGCTGCACCAGGCCCCTCAAGCCCATTTTGAAAAAACAAACATGGTTTTGTTATTTTTTTAAATTTTTAAAATTTATTATTTATTTGTATCCCGCCTCTCCATATGGATCGATGCGGCGAACAACTTACAAATAGCATGTATTTCGATACATTTTTCTATACATGCCCCCAACAAGCTGGGTACTCATTTTACCAACCTGCGGAAGGATGGAAGGCTGAGTCAACCTTGGAGCCCAGCAGGATCGAACTCACAACCTTGTGGCTTGCAGTACTGGCATTTAACCACTGCGCCACCAGGGCTCCAAGCCATGTAGAAAACTCCCAAATACATGACCACATTCAAAAATCCCCATCTCCAGAAGCACCCTTGAACACTAGATTAATTCCAATGTTATTCTTTATGGTCCCTCTCAAAATGGATATAGGAAATACAACGACATTTTGGGAGGGATTGCAGAGGGAATTGGAGGTATTGCTCTCACTGTGTGTGAGGATGCGGCTTCCTGGGTGTGGCTTCTGTCCGTAAAATTGTCCTCTGTCCCCATGCAGTTGCTTACCGCTCTTCAAGAATAGGAGTGGGCAAGGTACAGCCCATAAGGATGCATGGGGCCCACAAGGCTCTGTTTGTGGCCCTTGACCCCTCCAGATTGCCCTTTTCCCGCCCCCACATCCAAAAGAATCCTAGATTTGGAGGAAACCCCAAGGGCCACCCAGTCCAACTCCATTCTGCCGTGCAGGAGGGCACCACCAAAGCCCTCCCTTTGACAGATGGCCATCCAGCCTCTCTTTAAAAAGCTCCAGAGAAGGAAGAGACTCCACCATGCTCCCTGGCACCAACGGATTCCACTGTTGAACTGCTCTTTCCTTCAAGAAGTTCTTCCTCATGTTTAAGTGGAATCTCTTTTCCTGTAGAGGCTTCCCCCACTTACCTAACAGCTTAGGGACCAGAACACTATCAAAAAGTGGCAATGGCTGAAAAGTGGAATGTTTGGGGAGCATGAAAGACTTGCGGAGGCTTGCTTAGGACTGTCTGTCTGCGTGCACTGCTTGTAAAGTCTCTCCCTGGCTTGGTGTCTTCCTCTCCCAATCTCGCTTTGCAACCAGCGCATGTGCGGTCCCAAAGTGAGCCTCTGTAGCCAAGAAGAACTGGCAGAAGTTCACGGTTTCAGTGCCTGCAGTACAGACAAGTTCCATTCACTAAACCAGGGCATCCACTGTTTCTGTAGGCAAGACTTGGGACCTCCCAAGCAAGCCTCTGCAGGCAAGAAGAATTGCTGAAAGAGCAGGTCCTATATTGAATTAATGGGAGTTGTCCTTAATTTGGAAGTGTTGAAAGAATGAGTGATCAGATAATGGGGTGCTGAAAGGCAGGGACTTCTTGTAGTTTGAAGCCATTGGCGCAGCAAAAAACAAGCTTCTCTCATCTTCCATAAGACACCCTTTCAAGTATTTAAACATGGCTATCATGTCCCCTTCTCTTAACCTTCCCTTTGACAGGCTAAACATCCCCAGCTTCCTAAGCCAGTCCTCATAGGACTTCATCGTTTCCAGGCCTTCTACCATTTTGCTTGCCCTCCTCTGGACACCTTCCAGCTTGTCAATATCCTTCTTGAATCATGGTGCCCAAAACTGGAGATAGGATTCCAGGTGGGGTCTGACCAAAGCAGAGCAGAGCGGTACCATCACTTCCCTTGGCGAAGATGCTATACTCCTCTTGATGCAGCCCAAAATCCCATTGGCTTTTTTAGCTTCCGTATCACATTGCTGACTGATGTTCGGCTTGTGGTCTACTAAGACTCCTAGATCCGTTTCACATGTGCTCTGGTCAAGCCAAGTGTCACCCATCTTGTGTCTGTGCATTTCATTTTTTCTGCCTAGGAAAAGAGCTGCAGTTCCCCTTTAAAAAGTTGCAAGTCCATCACCAGCAGTGTTTAATTTTTTTTAAAGCCTCATTTCCAAATCCAAAACAGGTTTATAGCCACTTCTGAATTCTTTAATGTTATTGTATTGGTCTTTTCATCAACCCATGTGGCCTCCAGAAGGTCCCAGGGGCAGAAAAGCAGCCTGGTATTATATTATACTTTAGTTATCATTCAACTTGTTAATGTTTTTCAGTAAGGTAACATCTTAGTGTATCTTCTGGGGCTTTTGCAAGCCCCCTTGAATCCTGGGGCTGGGGAAAATGTGGGATAAAATAAATGGATGGATAGATGGACAAGCAGGCAGGCAGGCAGGCAGACAGACAAGCACTATTATTCTCTGTTGCACAGGCTATCAGGTGTTAGTGGACCACCTAAATCTCGGAATCAGTGAGGTCTCGTCAAATAATGTGGCATGTTCCAAGTTGTGTCCCTTTTTCTAATTGTGCTTTTGTGGTCCTGCCTGTGGCAATTTCTTTCGTTTTTTTTCTCAATCTGTTTAGAATTGTTCCCAGAGGCACCTCTCTAGCAGCATCCCTGAAACGACCGTCATTTTCCCGGAGGCAAGGCATCTCAATATGTGGCCTTTGATATTCCATAATCTTTCCCCTCTTGTCTGTCTTTGATTCTGCTGTCCCCCTGGTGCAATACAACTAACAACAGCAACAGTAGAGCCAGCTTGATGTAGTGGTTTGAGTGCAGAAATAATAAGAAACAAGACACAGTTCGAATCCACACTCAATCACGGAAATCCTCTGGATGTCCTTGGGCAAGCCACATTCTCTCAGCCTCAAAGGAAGGCAAAGGTGGCAAACTTCCTTAGAAGAAATATTGTCAAGAAAATTCCGTAATAGGTTTGTCTGAGGGTCACTGCAAGTGAGAAACAATCTGAAGGCACACAACAACAAAGCATAACAATACGTGCTACATTATCCATTATGGATTCTTAAGATTCTTCCATAGAATCTGCACCGTTGATGGTCCAAAACTTGCAAAAGTCCATAGCACCCAGTAGACAGTGCGACCAGTGATGGTGATGCAGATGGTGTAAAAGATAGCGGTCCATAAGCACTTTTATGGTTGCCTTTGGCAGAAGTAAATTTTTTTAGAAATAACCTAAACACCAGCACTGTATAATTTCAAAACACAGGTGAAAAAACTTGCCACTTTCTTAAGATTGCTTCTGTTGCATTTGAGTGTTTAGGACAAGGAAGTTTGTCCAGAGACCAGGACAAGGAGCAATGGATCCAAGCTGCAGGAAAGGAGATTCCACATGAACCTCAGGAAGAACTTCCTGACGGTCAGGGCTGTCCGGCAGTGGAATCTGCTGACCTGGAGTGCAGTGGAGTCTCCTTCCTTGGAAGTTTTTAAGCAGAGGCTGGATGGCCGTCTGTCGGGAGTGCTTTGAGGGTGTTCCTGCATGGCAGGGGGTTGGACTGGATGGCCCCTGGGGTCTCTTCCAACTCTACATTTCTATGATTCTATGAAGTTGGGGCAGTTCATAGAATCCCAGAGTCGGAAAAGACTCCGGGGGCCATCCAGTCCAACCCCATTTGGCTAGGCAGGAAGACACGATCCAAACATTCCCTTTGACAGATGCTACCCAGCCTCTGTTACTCTTTTCAGTTTTGGAGAGTGAGGTTGAGAGACACAGATGTCTGAGATGGCACATTGAGTTTCTTTCTGGAGGGGGAATTTAAAAAAGAATAGACTTCCCTAGTCTGGTGGTCTCCCCAGTTGCATCTCAGGGATTGTTGGAGCTTCTGTCCTGAACGTCATCATCTCTTGGTGAGAGAAATTATTTCTTGCAATAAAGCAAGAAGCTGCTCTCCTAAGTTCCAGGAGTATTCAGGGATGGAGGCAAGAAGGGTTGGAATCCTTTCGAGCCTTAATCCCACCGACTTAGTCTGCTCTGTCACAGACGGCATGCTGGGCTCAAAAAAATGAAACCCAGACGTGATACAAAATTTTCCCATAAATGCACGCAGAGCCTCTTGGCTGGGCGAGCCAGCAAAAAGGGTGTGTTTGTCACCAAAGTTTGGCTCTGGAAGGGAAGTAGAGGGGAATGTTTTCCAGACTGAGGGAGGAATTGCCACTGACCCAGATTCCTCTGTGCCGTTTTGCAAATCTGTACCGAAAGCTCTCGGCATTTTCCAGCTTGAGAAAGCAAAAACTGCAGGGAGACTCCAGCAAAAAGTGTATGCTTCTTCGTACAACAGAAAAAAGAAGAGTTCCATCCATTTTCAGCAAAATTTTACATTCAAAACTAGCAATATGCAGAAGTGAAATGAAACAGCCAGGTCAGGGCATCTATGCTAAGTAAAGAAAAACATTTTGAACCTGCTACAGAGACCAACTGAATGCTTCTCTCAAAACCCAGCCAGGGATGATTTCTTTTCTTCCTTTCATCAATCTCCATTTTTCTTGTGATTTCCATTCTGGTGGGCTCACTTACAGAGCTATGCATTTCCAACATCCTGGGGACAGCTACGGAGGCAGGGGTATCAGCTCTGCCCCTTTCTCTGTGTTTTGCTCTCCGTGGATGTTCAGGAAGGGAGCCTGGAGTCTGTTTACCTTGCCTGTTATGGATGGATTGTTAATTGCTGTGTATTTTAAGGGGTTGGTTTAGGTGGGTTGGTGGGTGGGGAGGACTGGGTATGTTTTTAATGTCCTTTAATGTATTTTAATGTATAATGTATTTTATGTTGTTCGCCACCTCGATCTGTGTGGAGAGGCGGGATACAAATAAATTTTTATTATTATTATTATTATTATTATTACTACTACTACTACTACTACTACTACTGCTATTATTATCAGCAGCACAGGTAGCAACATGAACAGACTCAAGTTTATCTACTATATAAAAATCACAGTTTGTGAATTTGTCTGTTTGTCTGCGTCAGGCAAGTGAAGATCTCATACGATTGGCTGTGTGAGGCGAGAAAGACCTCCTATGATTGGCTGGCTGTGAAGATTCTATGGAATCCTGGGGTTGGCAGTTCAGGGAGGGGCCTTTAGAATTCTCAGGCAGAGAGCTCTTGAGCCTCAGGCCGGTTGCTGTAGAGATGAGGCCCGGCAGCAAGAAGGAGGGCAGTGTATTCCCTTGGGAACCAAACCTCTCTTATGTTAACAACTCTGAATACAGATTGGATTGGGGAATATGGGGATAAGTTACAGGTACTGGAATAGGCCGGTTGCTATGGAGATGAGTCCTAGCAGCAAGGAGGAGGGCAGTGTATTCCCTCAGGAGCCCAACCTCTGTATGTTTGACAACTCTGAATACAGATTGGATTGGGGAATATGGGGATAAGTTACAGGGACTGAACAAGGCAGTTTGGGGAATTAGAGATACAGGATCTCAAATCTGTGTATTTCAACCCCATCTAACTCCTAAGGTAACGTAAGGTAAAGTAAGGTAATTCCTACGGTATTTCTAACAAGTGTTACCAATGAGAAGATAAAATCCCAGGCAACACTGGGTAAATATGCTAGTTTATTATCTTGTTTGCCACAGACACCCTGCTGTAACCGGTACAAGAGTCTTTTCTCCAGACATCATTACTACTCTCCCGATGCCAAGGCTGCTAAAAAGGCTTCCAGCTGGACAGAGAAAGAGGAGGAAATGAGGGGCTGGATGGGCATAGAAGGACTTTATAACAAAGAGCTTCTTCATCAACAGTGTTGTTAACTGAGGAATGCCTGTATTATATACTAGATGGCCGGCCCCTCCCGAAACTGCAAACCCCGGGATTCCATAGGATGTTGCAAGTGGAACAGTAGCGCTATAACAGTCCAGTGCGGAAATGGCCTTAGTCAGGGTCAGAGAGAGGAAGGTTAATGTGAGTCAGGATTTCAGCATATTGAATATTCACTGTGATGTTACATTCAATTTCTGGTCAATAAATCATTATTTTTCTATTGCACACTTGTCCCTTTGAGAACACTACAAAAGGAATATTTGGGAAACAAGACAGGAAGCATGGCGTTTGTGGTGGCAGCTGTTCTTCAAGTGTCCAGTGGGAAGATCGTCATCATCATCTTTATCTTTATTTATATGCCACTTTTTTCCTGGTTGGGACTCAATGTGGCTTACAATAATTAAAAATATTGGAAACCATGGACTACAACAATTAAAACGCAAATTAAATGCACAAATAAGAATTAAAAGAGAATTAAAATACGTAATTAATCGTTCATAAATTTAGCACAGTTAACAATATCCTGCTCAAATAAATTCTTGCAAAGGCACCTAGAGGGCATCTAGAAGGTCCTCACATTTGATGCCATAGCGGTGTGGTAGAAGAGGGGATAAGTGGAAGAAGATCTGTGCGCCCACTCTGGAAGAAAAGGGTGCTTTAAGAAAATGCCCCCAAATGGTTCCATTGCCCCCCTACAGGGCATGTGGTTAGGGCTTTCACTACATCCCGCCCCCCACTTTTATGTCCAAGAGAGGCCTTGTTTTGGAACAGGAAGACAACTGGAAGTTTTTTCCAAAAAAAAAGCTTCCCTTTGGCCTAAAATGGATGGGGAGGGACATGATGGGGTGTTTTGGGGGCAATAAATAAAGGAGGGGGGCAAAGAAACCATGATGCAATTGTCCCACCCCCTGGTGTGTTCCGGAAATGATCTGGGGGGGGGACCATGTGTAGATTAAGCTGCTATCTTTTTTTCTCTGTGGCTTGAGAAGCTACTTTGTCAAATTTGTTCTTACTCGACATTATGGTAGTTTAAAAGAATTGCTTGCCATTATTCATTGTAATCCTTGGACAATAACTTGTTGTGTTGCTGATGTTGTTTGTTGCTTTCTGTTTGCCTTTCACAACTTAAAACTGCAGCAGTGGGGCGGGGGGGGGCTGGAGCCCCTCTGCAAGGATTTTTTTTTTTGGCTGTCCTTGAGAACTCCAGTATCCCCCAAAATGACCTATTCCTGCCTTTTAAAAGAAGGGAGTGAATTGCTCTTCTTCCCCAAGCAGTGATTTCCTTTTTTAAAATAGGGTTCAAGGCCTCCCTGTATGGTTAACATTATAGGGGGGGGGAAACATTTTTGAGAAGGAGAAGTGGACTTCCAGCCAGATTGGCTTTCTGTTTTTGTTTTTTTTTCAGTAGCCCATGCTGCTCCTGGAAGGTCCTGGGGCATAAAAGGGGCCAATGGACATTGCCGCAATTGCCTGTATTTGAAGGGATGTTGGATGGAAAACGGAGCAAGTTTGTTTTCTGCTGCTCCAGAGGTGAGGACATGGTGCAATGGATCCAAACTATAGGGAGAGACTCTACCTGAACATTAAGAACTTCCTGATGGTAGGTAGGAGCACTTCAGCAGTGGAATATGCTGCCTCAAAGGAGTGTGGTGGAGTCTCCTTCTTTGGAGGTTTTTAAGCAGAGGCTGGATGGCCATCTGTCAGGAATGCTTTGATTGGGGACCTTTCCACATTACACTGTTGTAGTGCTGCTATTTCACTTTCAACCTCCTATGGAATCCTGGGGTTTGCAGTTTAGGGAGTGGCCTTGAGAATTCTCAGCCAGAGAGCTCTTGGGCTTCAATTTATTTATTTATTTATTTATTTATTTGTATCCTGCCTCTCCATATGGATCAAGGCGGCGAACAACTTACAAATAGCATGTATTTCGATACATTTCTATACATGCCCCCAACAAGCTGGGTACTCATTTTACTGACCTGCGAAAGGATGGAAGGCTGAGTCAACCTTGGAGCCCGGCAGGATCGAACTCACAACCTTGTGGCTTGCAGTGCTGGCATTTAACCACTGCGCCACCAGGGCTCCTTCACTGCGCCACCAGGGCAATAAACTGCAAACCCCAGAATTCCACAGGAGGTTGAAAGTGGAATAATAGCACTATAGCAGTGTAGTGCGGAAAGGTCCTGGGTCTTCTGCATGGGACAGGACTGGATGGCCCTTGGGGTCTCTTCCAGTTCTATCACTCTATGATTTTATGACCCTGGATTTAAAGGAATAACACCTTAGGATGGATGACAGCAGTAGCTTAATACTTTAAAAAATTCCTGCCAAGATGCCCTTGAGTTAATTACTAGCGAGTGTTAAGCGTTGTGCCAATAAAGTGGGTTCCTTCTTACTCACTATATTACTTCTGAAATTTAATTTTCTCATGCCTGAGCTAGCTTGTTGCTTGTACCCGTATCACCAGAAATGTGTTATTTCTGAAGTTATACTTTTTTAAAATTTCTTTTTCTTCTTTTCTCTTTGCTTGGGCCTGCCATCACTCTCTTGGCGGAGAGAGGCGAGGAAAGGCAAACCTTGGAACCTTGTTTATTTTATATTCCCTGAAACCCATCGAAGGAGCACCTGACCTTAAAAAAAAAAAATTAGAAATGGGCAGAATGCAGGGGAAAACCACTCACTTCACTTAAAAAGCGATCTCTTGTGAGAAGGAAACCAGCAGTTTCCGATGCGAGGACGAGAAAGGGAGATGGTCCGGTCCAAGCCAAACAAAAACAAGGGGCTGTGAGGCCGGAAGTCCGTAAGTGCCAACCGAGGGAGTGTGCAGAGGGGTACATTTTTAAAAAAATATACATCGATTAACAGCTTTATTTTTTTTATAAAGAATAACAAAGTGCATATACAGCAAAAACAGGCAATATTGAAAAATGTCTCTAGATTGATTCCATGCTAATTTGATACTGGGTTACATTTTACATTATTGCATTTCTTCAAATGCAGTATTTTACTTTAGAAAAGAACAGTTGCTATCTGATGAGCAATTATTATAAATTGAAGGGTACATTTTTAGTGGGGGCAACCAAAGATGCATTTGTGGCCAGCAGTGTGATAGAGTCTCCTGTTTCCAGTGACAGCATAGGAATTCATTTCTGCTCATGTATTTAGATTGGTTGTATGGTTACCTGGTGGCTGGGAGATTTTGGGAGTTCATAGAGTTGGAAGAGACTCCAAGGGCCAAATCCAGTCCAACCCCATTCTGCCGTTCAGGAAAAATACACAATCAAAACCTTGGACGGATGGGCATCCAGCCTCTGTTAAAAGCCTCCAAAGACGGAAACTCCACCATACTCCATTGATGCAGCAGCACATTCCACTTTTGAACTGATCTTATTGTCAGGAAGTTCTTCCGAATGTTTAGGTAGAATCTCTTTTCCTGTAGTTTGAAGCCATTGCTCCATGTCCTAGTCTCTGGAGCAGCACAAAACAAGCTTCTCCCACCTTCCATATGACAGCCTTCCAGATGTTTAAACAGGACTGATTTAGCAAAGCAGAGCGCAAGGGATGCAAACCAGCAGGGGGAAGGAGTATACATTCCAATTTTTTAAAATTGAGTTTTCAATTTAAAAAGCCCCTGTGAGCCAGGAGCTATTTTGCCATGTTTTTAAACCTTTTCTGGGGCGTTTCAAACCCAGAAGAGGTCTTTTATCAAACAAGAAGTAAACCAGAAGTTCTATTTTGCTTCTGGATTATTTTCTGTTTGGGGGAAAAAAGGCCTCTTTGGGGCAAAAAACAACCTACTCCCTTCTCAGATGGTAAAATTGCTCCCCAGGGCCCCAGGGGGTATAGGGGGCATTTTTTTTTCTTTAAAAAATTCTTAAAAAATGGCGTTGGTTCCTTGGGGGCAACACTTTCCCCATCCCTGTTTTGGAAAGATTAGGGATGCATTCCATGTTGAGGGTCCGCCTTTGGTTTAAAGGTATTTTGAAGGCATCAGTCCATTGTCAGCTCTGTGCAGAGCAGGATAAGTAGTCCTCCAAAACTGAAGCCTTTACAGTTGTCCCTCTGCATTTGTGGGTTTGATATCCACTGATTTGCTTATTTTTGAGTTTCTCCTACCCCTGTCCCCCACCGCAGGTGCTTCTTTTCCAGGGGAACTTTCCCTCTTGGCAGCTTCGATCAGGCTATGCAGCCCTTTAAAAACCCACCTCTGGCTCCATCAGGTCAATAAAGAATACCACAAATATAGGAATAGAATACTCTACATGATTACAGCAGCTAGAACAATATATGCAAAATATTGGAAAAGAAATATAACGCCGGAACTGGAAGAGTGGCTAACTAAATCATAGAATCATAGAAATGTAGAGTTGGAAGAGACCCCAGGGGCCACCCAGTCCAACCCCCTGCCATGCAGGAACACCCTCAAAGCAATCCCGACAGATGGCCATCCAGCCTCTGCTTAAAAACCTCCAAGGAAGGAGACTCCACTACACTCCCAGGCAGCATCTTCCACTGCCAGACAGGCCTGACCATCAGGAAGTTCTTCCTGAGGTTCAAGTGGAATTTCCTTTTCTGCAGCTTGAATCCATTGCTCCTTGTCCTGGTCTCTGAAGCAGCAGAAAACGAGCCCTCTCCCTCCTCCACATGGCATCCCTTCAAATATTTAAACATGGCTATCATGTCCCCTCTTAACCTCCTCTTCTGCAGACTAAACATCCCCAGCTCTCTAAGTCTATCCTCATAGGGCTTCATGGCTTCCAGGCCTCTCACCATTTTGGTCGCCCTCCTCTGGACTTGCTCCAGCTTGTCAATATCCTTCTTGAATTGGGGTGCCCAGAACTGGACACAGTATTCAAGATGGGGTCTAACCAGAGCAGAGTAGAGTGGTACCAGTACCTCCCTCGATCTAGACACCATACTCCTATTGATGCAGCCAAGAATTGCATTGGCTTTCTTGGCTGCCGCATCACACTGCTGACTCATCTTCAGCTTGTGGTCTATTAAGACTCCTAGATCCCTTTCACACATACTGCTATCCAGCCACGTGTCCCCCATCCTATATTTGTGGATTCCATTATTTCTGCCTAAGTGTAGGACCTTACATTTCTCTCTGTTGAATTTCATTTTGTTCGCCTCGGCCCAGCTCTCCAATCTATCCAGGTCATTTTGAATTTTGATCCTGTCCTCTGGCGTATTAGCAACCCCTCCCAATTTGGTGTCATCTGCAAATTTGATCAGCATGCCCTCTATTCCTTCATCCAAGTCATTGATAAAAATATTGAACAGCACTGGGCCTAGGACAGAACCCTGTGGCACCCCGCTAGTCACTTCTCTCCAGGATGAAAAGCAGCCATTCGTGATCACCCTTTGGGTTCGGTCGGTCAACCAATTACAAATCCAACTAACGGTAGCCCTGTCCAGCCCACATTTTACTAGCTTCGTTGCAAGAATGTCATGGGGAACTTTGTCAAAGGCCTTACTGAAATCGAGATAGGCTACATCCACAGCATTCCCTTCATCTATCAAGCTAGTAACTCTATCATAAAAAGAGATAAGATTAGTCTGGCATGACTTATTTTTGAGAAATCCATGTTGACTTCTCGTGATTACTGCCTTGCTTTCTAAATGATTAGAAACTGAACGCTTAATGATCTGCTCCAGGATCTTTCCGGGTACTGATGTCAGGCTGACTGGGCGATAATTATTTGGGTCCTCTAAAGTACAAGAATATGTATCTATGGAAAGTCTGTCAAGAGCAATGAGAGGAGAAAAAAGGGGAGACAAAAATAATGAAATGATGGAAATAAAGCAATATATAGAGTGTGATTGGGTAAAGATTTGCCAAGAGGAGTGAATGGACTTTGATTAAAGAAAAAGCAGAAAAAGACAAGTAAGCAAAAATATACAGTTGTAGGCCAGTCAACAATGAGATTAAGTGAAGAGGGAATAAAGTAAAGAGAAATAGAAGAATTGAGTAAAAGAAAGTAGGAAGTCAAAGCGACGGGAAGCAAGGGACCTAAATGTAGGATCCTTTAAGGAATGGAGAAGAGGAATTATAGATAAAATGATTGTATATTTTATGTGGTGAACATGACAGTATGTGTATAGGGGGCTAATAGAAAGACAATGGAAGATAGATTTTCCTTTTATTGTTTTATGTATAAAATCAAAAAATGGAAGATGTCAAAGGTTTAGAAGTATGTATAGTATGTATTTTTTAATAAAATAAAAAAAAAAACCCACTTCTGAAAGTTCAAAGTTCTGGATAGATTTATTCTTCAAAGAAAATTCTATTTTTTCTTTTTCTTTTTTAAATTAATTTTATTGTGATTACATCGTATAAAACAATGTTTCTCATTGTACATTTTACCGAACGATTACAGCGATCTTCCACTCCTCTCTGGATTTCAATACTGTTATTTCATTGACATATCAACATTTATGCATCGCATTACATTTGTTAATATACAAGATAGTTCCTGCTCTTCAACCCTACTTTACATGTTCCATGATATTCCACTGATTTTTACTTTTAACTACTCGTGCTATCATGAATTAAGAATTGTTACCTGTCAACACCCAACCCATTTCCAGAACAATTTGCCATTCTTTGTTAATCTCATCATCTGATTTTCCTTTTAATCTCTGAGAGACTATATCTGCATTCCGATTAGAAAATTCTAATTTTTCCATCTCTATTATATCCAGAATTTTTAACTTCCAGTCTTCTATATCAGTATGTTTCTTTTCTTTCCGGTGCTGCGCATATGTCAGCCTTGCCACAGTGATTAGGTATAATGATATCTTCTGATGACTTCTCATTTCCCTTTGTTGCCCTAGCAGATTTAACAAATAAAGCTCCGGTTTCATTTCAAAATTCAGTTTACAAATTCTTTGGATCTTGTCATTGCCTCCCTTCCACATTTTTTTTTTGCTATCTTACATGTCCACCACATATGGGAAAAAGACCCCGTCTTTTCATCACACTTCCAACAATTTGAATTCCTTTGAGAAAGAATGGAAAAGAGTATTGGATTGGGTAAGGCGATAAATATATAAGAAATCAAAGAAGAAATAATGTAACTGTTCTTCTCCCTGTAAGATGGAAATGATGTTTGGAATGGCATGGAAATAAGCAATTTCAACTGGAAGATTTAAGCATGGAAGTGTATGTGGGGGGTTATTTTTGAGATAAACTTTCAATAAAAATTATATATATAAAAGAAATCACCTTTGGTCCTCCTCCTCCTCCTCCTCCACGAGTTGCTGGCTGACCAGCTAAGGATGAACCAGAGCCTGATTTCTGCAAACCCTCTCCCAGTGCCCCCCCACACCCAAGAAAGAAGATGGGTGGGAGAGAGGAAGTTCATGCTGACCCACCCCTTTTCGCTCTCCTCGACCTGGTTTAGACTCTGGGTGGCCATTCCCTGGTGCCACAGACACACATATTTTTGATATTTGCAGTTTCCCCACATTTGTGGTGGTGCTTCACCCCTAACCCAGGTGAATGTGGAGGGTTGATTGTGCCCTCGTGGCGCAGTGGTTAAATGCTAGTACTGCAACCGCAAGGTTGTGAGTTCGATCCTGCCGGGCTCCAAGGTTGACTCAGCCTTCCATCCTTCCGCAGGTCGGTAAAATGAGTACCCAGCTTGTTGGGGGCAATTAGCTAAAACACATTGTAAACCGCTTAGATAACACTCAGTTGATAAGCGGTATATAAATAAATGCTATATTGCTATTGCTTGTTTCTGAATTCTTATAAAGTGGAGGCATTCCAATCTGATGCCCGAACGTAAGCTAACGAAGCCAAGACTTGTCTTCCCCAAAAGAATTCAAAGACATTGCCGTGTTGGTTTACATCCGTATACAAAGTGGTCTTGTAGCATCTTTAAGCCTAATTGAGAAAAAGAAGTTTGTAATATATTTTGTGGTTGGAGTAAGACTGAATCTACCAAAGCTCATGCTGCAGACTGCTTTCTCTCCGTTAATCTTAAAGGTGCTGCAAGATCCCTTTCCAAAAAATGTTTGCTGGAGCTGTTTTAAGTTTAGATTTCGGTTTGTCTTAGTTGGTCTGGACGATGGGTCTTTCCAGGCTGGGGCTGCTGTGAAATCTTAGAAATACTTGGGAGTTTCCATGGCTGAGTTTCTTCAAAGGCATGAGTTGTCCATTCAGTGGGGGAAAGGGACGGAGGTGGGGCACCTTGCAGAATTTGATTCCTGCTGACAGGAGGAGAACAAAGACCGTACTGTGGAGCACCGTCTCTCTCACAAATAACCTCCTTGGAGGAGCTGAGGTGAAGTTTCCTGGGAGATGGCTGTGCACGCTTTGCTATTCTGCTGTCTCCGGCATGTCAGCTGAGGCCGCCTGGCAGGGCAGAGCAGGGTTCCTTTCCACCAAGAATCCTTTGCCATTAAAACAGGCCTTGATGCCTGTGCCCTGGAGATGAAAGTCCCCAGGCCAGGATAAAGGAGGCCACAGTTGCAGAATTCACATTTCTCATTTTTTAGAGAACTTTGTATTCTGGAAAGGGTTCTGTTTTCAGGATTCTGTATTGGAGGATGCAGAGAAGATGCCCCGGGTGTGGGGTTGCTTTACTCCTGAAGGAGCAGTCACATAGCTTGGGGGGTATTTCTGGATGCATCGCTGTGAGCAGAGACCCAAGTGGACACTGTGGCTCAGAGTGCTTGGTGCTAGCTTTGATTGGTGCCCCAGCTATGGCATTTCCTGGACAGAGATAATCTAGCTGCTATACCAGCTGCTTATGCACTGGTAACTTTGTGATTAGACTGCTGTAATGAACTCTGTGTGGGGCTACCCTTGAAGAAGACTTGGAAGTTGCAGGTAGTGCAAAATCCCCTGGAATACTGTATAGTCAGTCTTCCACTTCTGTGGGTTTAACATTCACCGATTTGATGATTTGCAGATTATTTGCTGCCACTTCTGCTGCTGCCCCAAGCCATTTTTAACAGGGACTTGCCTTGCGTTCACAGTCTCTCTGCAAGCCTTGAGAGACTGAGACTATGAAAGACTGCTAGCATGAGGTGGGGCTTCTAAGTCCCTATTATAAATGGTATAGGGTAGCAGCAAACCCCACCAGCCACCCACTTCTGCCTTGTAAGGGAATCCCACTGCCTCAAAGGCAGAACAGGGCAGCTGGAGTGTGTTGTGTACTATCCATTTGAATCCATGGTAGGTTGAATCCACGGATTGTACTGTACTTTTGCATGTGTGGTAAAAATGGTTGCGGGGCCTACAGATATTTGTCATTTTTCTATTTTTGCAGGGGTCCTACACCCCTAACCCCTGTGAATGTGGAGGGATGATGGTATAGACAACAGATGGCATCAATCTTTAAATAACTGCACTGGCTCTCAATGCACTTCCGCGCTGAATTCAAGATGCTTGTGATGATATTGGGAGGCCTAAATGGCTCCAGAGCACATTGTTTGAGGGAGCACCTCTTCCTCTTTGTGCCTGTGAGAGGATTGAGGTCTATGAGGTTCCCACCAGTAGGACAATGCATCACACAAGGTGTGGGACAGGGTCTTTTCAGCTGTGGCACCCCGGCTATGGGACATCCGCTTTGCGCAGGCCCAGTTGGCCCCTACATGGTTTCATTTAATCACTGAGTGAAAACTTGGCTGTTCCTTTAAGCCTTTGGACTCCACTGATATATCTCCAGTGCTAAAGGCAGATGGATTTAAACTGTTTTAACTTGTTAATTATGTTCAATGTGTCTTTAGTTTATTTCAGCTGTGTTGTTTCAAACAGTTTTAACTTTCTTGTATTAACTTTACCTGTATAGCACCTTGAGAAACGTTTAAATAAATAAATAAAGGAGACTGCCACCTGTCTGCCCATGGGGGACAACCTCTGGGCACCACTGGGGGGTGAAGGAAAGGGCATGAATGTGCTAAACCAGGTGGAACTCCTGTGGGTCCATCCCAACTGCTGGCCCTACTCTCTTTGGGTTTTGAGCATTTGCCAGCTGTGACCCACAGCTATGTGTTTTCTTTTTGACCACGAGGTCTAGAAACTTGGACCAGAGTTCAGTATGGGATTTGCATCTTTATAAAAATTGATTTTTGTACTGTCCCTATTCACTTCAGGGTTGTGGCACCATTCCAACTGTGGGCATCCCTGGCCCAATGGTGAAGGGACTGATGTGCCATGGCCCAAGGCACAGTGGGCACCAGTGTGCACCAGAGTGCTCCCCAGTGTGCATCCAGGTACCTGCCAGGAAGTGCTGGAGCACATCAGGAGCACCCAGTGCACATTATGAGAGCCCAGTGCGCATTACTGTCTTAGGATGCGTAGCCCTTGCCTTGGGAAGTGAGCTAGGTCTGCTGGATGTGTATATTGAACCAATGTATTTAACCACTGTAGAAGTAGATGATACCTGTCTCTGCTTAGCTTAGCCAGAATTGTTCAAAGTATCCAGTATTAATTAATTATGGCAACAATATATCTGTACTGGAGTTTGCTTGGCTTTGTTACAAGCTGTCAGTTTGCTTTATTGCCTATTGCTAAAATGTGTCTGGTAAAAGTGGGGAAGAACAGCAGGGGTAAAAATGAAAGTGCAGCCTGAAGAGGCTCTATGTTTTGAGAACCTGGTCCCTGTGAGATAAGGAGCAGGAAATATGTGTTTGGGCCAGACTGGTGAAGGATAAAAAGTGGGAAACAGAGACAGGTCTGGGAATTGTCTGAGCAGGGGTGTGATGCATAGATTTATGGCCTTCACCAATCACACCTTTGCACTCCTAAATTTTGGAATGGTTACATATGAAAAGCTGTACCATATTTCCCGGTGTATAAGATGCACTTTTCCTCCTGAAAAATAACATTTAAAAATAGGGCGCATCTTATAGTATAAGCTAGAGTGTCTTATACACCAGCAAATACCCCTGCTCCTATGCATTTTGCCTCCATGCGAGTTCTCAGCACAGAAGCAAAATGCATAGGAAAGGGAGGGGGATCTCTAGGGAGCTAAAGGAGCACTTCTACGAGGCTTCACCCACCCCTCCTTCCCTTCTGTTTTGCCTCTGTGTGAGTTCTCCACTCTGGGGCAAAATGCATTGGAAAGGGAGGGGAAGCTCTGGAAGGGGAAAGGAGCCCTTGTGCAAGGTTTCCCCCACCCCACCCCACCCCACCTTCCCTTCCATTTTGCATGGGAAGGGAAAGGAGATAGCTCTGGAGGGGGGAAAAGAAAATTCACATAGCTTTCTCTTTGCCCTTCTGGAGCTCCTTCCTTTCTCTTCTGCAAAAAGGAAGGGAAAGGGGAGGTGGAGGAAGTGTAATGTGGAACCTCTTTTCGTCCTTTAGTACTCTCCCTACCCTCCCTATGAATTTTCCCTAGAGTGGAGAACTCCCACAAGGCAAAATGGAAGAGAAGGAGGGTGGGGGAATCCATGCTATTTTTATTCCCCCCCCCAAAAAAATAACATTTAAAAATGGGGTACATCTTACACACAGGTGTGTCTTATACACTGGCAAATATGGTAAGCTGCATGTAGTCTCAGCAACTTTGGTTGAAGTGTGCGGTGTTGCTCATACCTTTATAAATCAACTACTGACTACTTCAGAGTGAGTTTTGTGGAGTGTGGGTATCCAGCACATGACATTACAATTACAATGGCCCAGTGTGCATCAGAACTGCCAGGTGCACATGGGAACACTCCCACCACTGCTCTGATATGCATCTTCACAATTACCTAACAGGGTTTCATTGTACCATCCCCGGAACCCCTGCATAAAAGAAGAAATGTGAATGCTCACGTCCCATAATACCTAATGGCAGCAAAGTGCATGTGTGCCTCTGCCACTGCCATTTTACATATAAGGATGCAAAACGTCATGCAGAAAAAAATTATATGTGTGGAGGTCTCATGTGAGGAGGGCCCACTGTATTTTCATCATGTATATACCAAAATTCCAGAAAACCTGGGGGAAAAATCCAAAGTCCAAAACATTTTGGATAAGGGGTGCTTCACTTGTATTACCATTTTTGGACCAGATGCCTGTGTCTGTTTTTGCCAAGCACATGTTCCCCTACGGAAGTGACCAAACATTTCTGTCTGTTGCCAAACGGTCTCATTCAATTCAAGATTAGAGAAGTGGACCAGCACACGTGCTGCTGTTGTGTGTGATGTTCTTATGCATGGATGCACATTATGCACTGGTGTACACTACCTGGGCATGTGCACTGTGCACGGAAGCCCATTTTGTTGTGCCTTCGGTTGCACATTTCATGTGTTGCCTCAGTTCTGCAATGTTGCCATTCAACACAAGGGTCATGTAGCACAATTAATATGTGATCTTGCGAGTGGAGATTTAGGTTACACAACCACAGCATAGTTTCGCAGCTTTTTTGTTTTGATCTGTACATTTTTGGTTACTCTTGGTCTGGAAACCATGAAGGCCTATGAGGAACTGGTTAGGAAGCTAGGGAAGTTTAGCCTGGAGAAGGGAAGGTGGTATGACAGAGCCATCTTTAAATATCTAAAGGGATGTTATGTAGAAGATGGACAGAATTTGCTCTCTGCTGTTCCAGAAACCAGAATGAGAACCATTCAAATTGCAAGAAAAGAGATCCAACCTAAACATCAGGAGGAGCTTCTTTACTATCAGAACTCCCTGACAGTGGAATGGGCTGCCTCAAAGTGTGGTGATGTATCCACAGAGTTTGGATGGGCATCATTTGCAGAGTATTCCTGCATGGTAGGGGGTTGGACTAGATGGCCATTAGGGTACCTTCTAACTCTAGAATTTTGTGAAATCAAACAATAAACAGAAGGGAGGAGTTGTGTAAGGGCAGAAAGGCTACTGGAGGGGGATCCTGGGATGAGGAAGGGAGCAGGAGGCAACAGGCAGTTGCTTTCGTGAAACAAAAGTATGTGTCATTGTGTCATCTATAAATGGAAGCTGAGAATTCTGCCAAATGCAGTTTCTTTGATCTGGTGCAAAAACCTTGCCTCTTTAGCAGTGTCTCCCACCAAGAGTGGAAGATGCACATTCATTTCCTGCTGACTGTGTGGCTGTTTTCCTTTTTTGCAGGTGTAAACTGAGAGACGAACAGCCTGAAAGTGGTCAAGAAGCTGCTGTGATTTCCTCTCTCTGTGCCCTGTTGCTCAAGCCGCTGGAGTCAATGTGCCACCATCAGACGCTCCATTTCCTGATCTCTGTCTCAACCATTTCTACAGTGTGGACTCTAAGGGGGACTCCCTTCTTGCTCAACTGCGCCTGTGCCTTTTGTGCTTTTCTTAGCTGGGGCGGTGGAAGGCCAAATGAGAAACCTTGATGTGGCTGGGACGTGCCACCGTTTTCAATGATGGTTTCAACAGATTGGAAGATGGCCTTGCGGGAAGAGGCAAAGCAGCCGGCCCATGGCATTTGAACAGCACAAGGTGACAACATTGGCCTTCAGTTTTTCAGGACAAGGTGAAAAAAAAAATTATTCTCTGTTTTGGGCCACAGGCCTGGAACTAGCGGAAGGATTTAAGGATTTGAGAGAGGAGGAGATCGACTGACCGACCGACCGCCACAGCTACCCAGCTTGTGAGGCTGAGTTGATTCTGGAGGCCCCCTTTCAGAGACCCCTTGTTAGTCTGAACTGAGACACAGTCCCTGTTTGGTCCTCTTAGCTGTGTCCTGGCTGCCGATTCCCCCGCCTGGGGACCCACCATGGGGTCAGGTCTCTCCGCGGGGGCAGTCGTGGCAATTGTCTTCAACTGTGTCATTGCCGTTCTCCTCCTCCTCCTCTTCCTCATCCTGTGTAAGGCCTGCAGGACACCCTCCTCATGTCCAGACAAGAGCCCTTCCTCTGAGACAGACGAGCGAGGGAATGAAGAGAAGTACCTCCTCCAGCCTTGATCCTGCCAATCTGTAGAGGAAGTGAATGAAGCTGGCTTCTGTCAAGGAGCTGCGGCAATACGGCCAAGGTTCTAGAAGCTTCTGGGCCATTGCAGACCTTGCCAGCTGAGCAGCTGGCTGGGTTAATTAGCAGTCACAACATTCAGAGTGGAAGTGGCTGGCCGTCTTGTCTTAAGAGAAGAAAGCAGGGATCCCCTTGAGCGATGGAGGAAGGAGGCCCTCATGGGACTCCAGAAGAGACTGGGTGGAATTTCCAGCTGAGTTTTTCCAGACTGATGAAGAAGTTGGGTTTGACCTCCCAGTGTTCGGAATTGCCCGTTTGTGGCCTTTACCGCCTCAGCCGTGGCAAACGCAGAGGCTGGCCCTGTCAAGATGGCGGCTAGCATGGCAACGCAGAGGCAGCTTTACTTGGGCTCTTCTGGAACTTTCTCTTCTACCATCCAGGTTTCACTACAACCTTGGATAGTCCAGGCTCTCATTGAGAGACAGCCCTGCTCACCGCACAGCAGGCTCATTGTAGGGGGTTGGCGTTTGCCTCTACTTCTTTGGGGGCCTTAACTCTGCCCAGTGGCAGAAGGGGAGTGGAGCCATGTTCAAGGATGGGGTCAAGTGCCTTCTTGGAGAACGTCCTCTGCAGACCCCTGAGCACAGATGAGCAGGAGGGGGGCTGCGGGGGCAAAGGAAGAGCATCCCTTCTCCAGATGGATGAGTTGGGTGCCCTCTTTCCAGTAGATGATGTCGGGACCTGAGGGCGCACAGCCTTCCCTGGCTCTTGTTGGATTTTGCCAGCTGGGGTGATGGTGGCATCTGTTGGGCACAACAGAGCTTTCTCCTGGGTCTGAAAGAGTTTTTTCTACACCTCTCTCTGGATGGACCCTTCTTTTCACCCCAGCAATTGCACAGTCCCAAGGGATAGCCACCCCAAGGGGGATGGGTTGAGCCATGCAGGTGAGGTTAGCAAGGCAGTGCAGCTCTGGGTCTCAGCTGGAAGCCGCTGTCAAAGAAGGAAGACAAAATGGCAGGCGGGCAGGCAAGAAGTAGTGGGCAGAGTCTAGAAAGGGAGTGGCTTCAGAGTAAGATGGGGGGATTATGGGGGAGCAACATCTTCCACCCATCTCTGTTACCATAGTGGAAATCATGGTTGCATGAAAAGATACCTTGTTGGAAATGAGAGGCTGGAACCTAGGGCCCCGTAATAAAACCCATCTGTTGGAGGGGATTTTGGAAGGCTGACTTTATTGGTGTTCCTATTCCAGAAATTGGAAGTTGGGCTATTTTCCTCAGTCTAGATTTGGCAGCACCATAGGAGATAGCTCTGTGTTTAACCCTAACACAGGCTAAAAGGCCTTTCCCTGAGTTGTCCATCTGGCTGTTGTAGTAGAAGCCTAGGCAACCAGCACGGAGAGGATTTAGATGGAGTGATGGTGGTGGTGGGGAGCTGGAGGCTATCCTTTCCCACCAGGTGGGGAGGCCCACACTAGGAGTCCTTTATGAATGGTGAGGCAGGAGCAAGAAAGCCCTGAGTTCCATCCTCCCCGCCACCCACGTGCTTGAGCCTGCTCCCAGGGAGTGGATTACACCAGAGGAAGCTGTTGCAAAGACCAACCCAGCTAGATTTCTCTCTGCCAGTACAGTGATACCCCCTTCTCTGTGGAGATACATTCCAAGACTCTGCAGATACCTGAAGCCACATACAGTCTCAAACCTTCTAGCTTCCCAGGGAACATAGAGGGGCTTCATATTGGATAATATGAAGCCTCTCTGTGGCTCCTGCAAAACTGCAAGTGGCTTTGGCATCCCTGGACAGAGCCCTCAAGCTTTGCAGGGATGATAGAGAGGCGTTATACTATCTGAGAGACACCAAAGCTATTTCCTGTAGATGGAGGGCAGGCCGGCCGGCAGATGGTTGGCAGCAGGACTTGGAGAAGGCCACATGGGTGCCATCACCTGGACACACTGGCATAAATTTTCCATTTAATATTTTTGGAAAGCGATGCCATGGATAAGGGGGAGATTACTGTATATTCTGGAAGCAGAAGCATCAGTGTCAGGTGGGGAACTGCTTCTGCACAGGGGGAGGGATTCCTCGCAGGGCCTGCTATCTTACAGCAACTTTTGTTCTCCCAGAGTTGTGCACAGTGCCACTGTGGGCATAGCCGTTGAGAAATCAATGACATTTCTCAAAGCTGATTTGCATCAGTCTTCCTTCCTTCTTTCCTTCTCCTCCCATCCCCAGTGTGGCATCCCAGACTGGCAGCATCCTTGAGTTCCCCAGCAGCATTGTCACCAAGTCAACTATGGGTGGGGATTTCTGCAGATGAGATGTGAAAGGAGGGCTGCCACGTGCAGCTGGAGGAGACAGGGAGAGACAAATCCAAGGGAAGCGGAGGATGGACTCCTCAGCACCACTGTTTTTCTGGAGGTGAACACAGATTTCTGAGATCTGGTGTTGGAGCAGTTGAGATCCAAGGCTGGTCAGCAACTATCAAAGGCAGCATCCATCCAACAAGCAGGGAGATGTGGAGGTGGGCAGTGTCTGGGGTGGGAGGGGAATGTCTGTTAAGCAGAGCCATTGCAGGAAGAAAGGCAGAGGGAGAGATGCCTAACATGGCAGGGTTGCCCCGGTGTGGGTGTGGGTGTGTGGCAGGAGGGGGCATCCCTGGGAGATTGGGTCTCTGTGGCTTCTTTGTGTTGCTAAGAGGCAGGGCTGCTTGTTCTGTGCTCATGCTAATCACTCCCCACTGGGTGTAACAAGTCCTTTCCCGACTGAGATTTTACTGGAAAAATAATAATTATTTTAAATAAAATGTGCATAGTTTGTAGCAAAAGTATTCCGACTCTAGTCTGGATTTTTGGCTTTCAGAGAAAGTGCTGGATTTCTGAAAAGTGGGATGGTGGGAGGAAGTGGGGAATGTGTGTGTGCTCACATATGCTTTCAAGTCACCCATCAACTTATGGCAACCCCATGACTTTCACAGGGTTTTCTTACCAAGGAAGACTCAGAGGTGGTTTTGCCAATTCCTTCCTCTGAAATATGAAGTACAGCACCTGGTGTTCATTGGTGGTCCCCCATCCAGGTACTGATCAGGGCTGACCCTGCTTAGCTTCCAAGATCAGATGGTATCTGGTGCCTTTAGAGCATTTAGGGTTTTTGTATGCATGTTTGTGTGTGTTCATGCGTGCATATGCCTTCAGTTTACCTGTTGACTTATGGTGATCCTATGGATTTTACAGGGGGGAGTTAGGCAAGGACGACTCGGGGGTTTTGTCTCCTTCTTCCTCTGGAATATGGATAACAGCAGCTGGCATTTGGTAGTGGTCTCTTATCCAAGCCCTAACACCAGGCTGATCCTGCTTAGCTTCCAAAATCAGACAGGATCTGGTGCCTTCCAGGTATTTATGTCCTGACAGGGAGGAATGAGGCAGAGTCTATTCTAAATCTGTTCTGCCTTCCCTGGGGTGGGGTGAGGGGCTGAAAAGATGAGAGGAGCCTGGCCTGTTCCAGCCTGGCAGAGTAGCATTACTGCAGCTGGGGATCAAAAACACCCTGCTTGGGCCAGCTTGGCCTTGGGAGCTCTTTGCTCTCTGTTGCAGTTTGTAGTTTTGGAGAACTTTGCTTTGTGCTTCTCAGCCCTTCATCCCAGGGAGGCTTAACACTACCAGACAGATTGGTGCCAGTGCAGCTGCTGGTGGGACTTTTCCTGGTAGCTGATGGGCCCAGCTAGCAGGGTAGAGGGGAGGCCAAGTTTGCGTGTGTGTGTGTGTGTGTGTGTGTGATGGAGGGAGAAATGGCACCGCCTGGCTTCCTTCCACCCAGGTCCCCAAGGAAGGGCATGCTGTATAGCCAGAGTTCAGAGGAGGTGTGTCAGCTTGTGTATTGTTCCCCAGATAGCTACCAGCTTTTGACACATTCCCAGACTGTGGAACCCATCTGGAAGGATTGGCCTTAGGTGCTGGTGCAAACTCCAGTTCTTCTTGGGGACCGCAGCAGAATTACACGTGTGCTTAAAGGGACCCCAGTTAGAGTCCTGCAGTAACTATCACACAGACTGGGGTGGAGATCCTTTCACATTCATCTTATATGTGGAGATGTTTTGTTTTTGTTTGCTACAGAGGTTGGTATTCCCTTCCTCCCTCTGCAATGCTCAAAGCCACACACCTCCCGAGCTACTGTAAAGCTGTTGAGCCCCCACTTCTGTACCTGCAGGGTAGTTGCAGACGCCTCTGGCTGTGCCCCCCTAGTCAGACCTAGAATGATAGCTTCAGCCTCTGGAGGACCCTGGTGGACCTCAGGGGGTGAGGAAATCACTTTGCAGCATCTGGCTACAAGCACATAGCCAGGCAGGTTTGTGCTCCTCCTCCAGGCCTGGGATGGCTGTGGGTGGGAGGGTGGGTGGCCTTGAGCAGCAATACGGTAGATCCAGGGAGGGTGGTAAATGGCTCAACATAGGGGTGGTTCTGCATGCACAGCTACTGTGCTGTGCTGAACCGTGCAGGAGAGCAGCTGCTAAGTGTGTTGGACTGCAATCTGCTTTATCTCGTACCATCAGGTGCTGCTGGGACTCTGGACTTTCTACTCGGTCCAAGTTTCCCTAGGCTGACGTAAGGCAGAGAAGGGGAATGGGAGGCCCTCTAGATTGGGGTGGGCTTCATGCAGCTCTCCAGGTGATGCTGGACTGCAAATTTCCACCATTCTTCCCCACTGTCTGTGCTGATTAGAGCTACTGAGAGTTACACCCCAAGAATATTTGGAAGGGCCATGCGATTCCCATGCCTCCCCTAGGTGTTGTTGAGCTGCAGCTCCCATCAGCCCCTGTCAGCATCCGTAACAGTGATGAAGTCATTGCTGTTGAGCAAAGTCTGGAGAGTGACATGTTCTCCATCCGCCCCCCCATGATGAACCTGATGGGAGTGGGGGCTCGACAACAGAGACTGAGACTGTTTAAAAAGTTATTAGTTGTTGAAATGGAGCCTTGGATAGCCCAGGTGAGGGGCTGGTGGAGAGAGGGGAGTGATGGAATTTAACTGACAGTTCAGTTGATTGAAGTCCGGTTTAGCGTTTGGGAGATGTTTTAGCCTGGAGTTGAAGAGAGAGTGGAAGAGAGTGTGGGTGGAGAGCGCGAGAGAGAAGTGTTGTGCTTAATTACAAAATAAGTTTTATATTGACAGTGTGTTTAATAAATATTTGTTTATATGTTTCTATAAAAGCGGCCTCAAGAGAGTGTCATCCCTCTGGACTGGATTATACACGCTACCATTATTATCATTAGTACCACATTCATTCAAGAGATAAATCTCTTCTCCATCCGGCCCCCCCCGCCCAATTTATATTCCCTCACTCAAAAATTGGAGCTACTGGCTTCTACTAATGGTTCTGCCTTTGTGGCTTGTGATCAGCTGGAGAGTTTGGTTTGTGTACACATACACACAGGCGCACTCCACATGCCTCCCCCATCATCCTAATGAGTGGCTGGGAGAGAGCTGGCCCGCTCGCCCTGGACATTCACTCAGCACTGCTGTCAATTCTCAGCTTTTATTTTCTAGATGCAAAAGCAAAAAAACCTCCACAAACCCTCTTTGTGTAAGAATCCAAAGGCCTCGCTGCAGCTGTCCACCCCCAAGCTCTGGTCCCCACAAAGGGCTGCTTGTTCCCAGAGCCAGGGCTTCCCAATCACATGTTCTGGGACAGGGTGCAGGATCGGGATGAATGGAGAGGGGCTCCAGCCTTATTTGCTGCTTTTGGCTGCCGGCTCCCTCACCAGGTTCAGCAGTTTGTCCAGCTTCGCAATCTCCACCGCGGGACCTTTTTGAACCTCCTGGCCTTTCTTCTCCTGGGAAGACAGAAAACGCACAGCGGTTAGAGGCAAGGCTCTTAGGACCCCTGGCTGTAGCTGCCTTTTGGGGCCTCTTCAGAAGTCTAGCATCCCACCATCTCTTCTCTGGGAGAAGATGACATTGGCTGGGATCTTGCAGTGATGTTCTCATAACTTGCACATGAGCAGTGTTAACTTTCACACTGGCTGTGTAGGGAGGGTTGCCGTTTAATGGCATCTGATCAAGTGGACTGGAAATGTCTTTTTTCCCAGTCTCAGAAATGCTACAGGCTTCCTTTATATTTTCTATAAAGATATCTATATATAGTTTATATATATACACACACACACACACACACACACACACACACACATACTACTTTAAGTGCATGAACGTAAATTGAAACTGGATTTATTAGGATTTATTGTAGAATGGCTGGCAAGCACCTTTGGGTACCAGGGAACTATTGGGCCTAGAAAGGAGACCAGCATGCTGTAAGCATCTCCATGCAGTTGGGGGGGGGGTGCTACAAGAAGTGGAAAGCAGCTCTTCTGCACCCATTGGAACCCCTTGTACACTTTAGGGCTGGCAGGATGGGACAGCAGGGGAAGTAGCTGTTTAGGAGTGTCAGATTTGTTTAGGAAGAACATCCTTTTGCTTTCTCGCTCCTCAAAGCATAAGTGAGCATGCAGAGAACAAGGGCAGACCACGCCACCCTGTGCAACAAGATGTTGGACAGATGTGACCAATATCATGTATGTGGGGGGGAGCAGATAAGGAAAGGAAAGGAAGGCTTGAGATTAACCAGGACACAGACCAACCAGGCCTGCTTTCCCTTCTCCTTCAGTGGAGTAGCAGTGCCCTTTTTAATCTTATTGTCACACCCTGGCTCCCCCCTGCACATAATTGCAACTTTGCTTTCCCTAAAACCCACAACCTTTGTGGATAAAGGGCAAAGCTTTCCAATGGTTACTCCAAAAGGAATGGATAATCTGTGCTAGCGTGTTACTCAAAATAAAACGGAAGAAAATACTCTGTTGAGGCTGTACTGATAGAAATATAGGATGAAATTATTAGAATAACAAACTAGGAAAAGGGTATGGAGGATTAAAGAATATTCAACCAAAATCAGGATTTCTTAAAAAATATTTAACTATTTTCTTCCAAACACCGCAGTGTTCACCAACAGAGCTTTCACACACACACATTTGGTTTTCCGAGCCCAAAGGGCTGCTTCCGCATTCAGGGTTCCATTCTCTGACCCTTTCAGAAGAGGCTGGGTTATTTCTCTGTGCCCACACTAGGCCTCTGAGAAGCTAACTCTCCCCAGGAAAACCATCTTTTGGTTCACTGCAGTTCTCATATAATTTCACTGAAGGTGCCCAGTTCTAAACCACACTCCTAATATATATGCTTTCTGCTGTCTCCCCCACGTCCCCTTCCTCCAGCTAGGGATGGATTCTTCTCAATCAGAGACCCTCTCTGATTGCATCAACCTCTGCTAATAGGGCTATTCTGCTAGCCACACTGCCAACATCCTCTCCTCCCCTCTTACCTCCCTTCCTGTTGCTCTGGGAGGCTGGCTATCCAGCATCTGGGGGCAGGTGCAAATGTAGCAGGGGATTTGACCCCAAAGAGTGAAAGGTTCAAAGGTCTAGGGCAGGAATAAAAACCATGTGGCTCTCCAGGTGTTGTTGGACTGCAGCTCCCAGAACCCCTAGCCAACAGAACCAATAGTGAGGAATGCTAAGATTTGCAGTCCAAACAACTTTGGAAGGCTGCCTGACTCCCACCCCTCTGGGGAGATGGATTTAGCTCCTCTCTGCCTGCATCAGAGCTGTGGGGCTCTGGTCTCCATCTGAGTGATGAACCTGCCCTGGAATTCAACCTGCACCATTTCTGCACGAGACTGTTATAGCGCTTTGATTCCACTTTCAACATCCTATGGAATCCTGGGGTTTGCAGTTCTGGGAGGGGCCGGCTGGCCCCTCCCAGAACTGCAAACCCCAGGATTCCATAGGATGTTGAAAGTGGAATCAAAGTGCTGTAACAGTCTCGTGCAGAAATGGCCCTAGACTTTAACTGAGCTCTCTCAGGTGCTGATCCCTCCCCACTCCCAAATAGGTTCTGCCCCTCTGACAACTCCTTTGAAGTTCACACTAGAACTTGGGGGTGGATTTCCTGCCTCCCTGACATCAGAGCTTCCACGGGCAAAACCATAAATTTGCTTTCCCCTTTGTCTATTTAATCAATTCATATACAATTTACCATGTCTACCATGATATCCAAAAGATGCATACAGGAAGTAAAAGTAGGAGAAACAGGATAATGATTAAAATATCAAAGAGTAAATAGCTGTCAGTTGAAATGCTAAATAGGCACTCGTTAATATGGTGAAAAGCAAGGGCTTGCAGTACTCTTCTCAGACCTGAAGCTGCGGTAGGTCATTTACCGGTGCCCACAGTACTCCATAGCTGGCACCCACGGAATCCTATCGCAGCATGCCCATCTGCTGGTCTACGATCAAAATAAAACTGAATTGAAGTGGAAGGGGTGCGTGCCTTCTGGTACAGCTCCCAATGACACGGCATCAACCACAACAAAATTGGAGCAGAGTGCCAGCTCAGCCTTTTAAAGATAAGGGCTGGCATCTAGTTTGAAATTTCCCTCATCATAAATGAACATACAATTGCATAAAATTTAATTGCACTGTTGCCCAATCTCCATATTCTTAGGAGGGGAGCAAAGACACAGCCACACCACTGGGACCACTGCACAAGCGGAGTTAACGGTGTGTTCACCGTGCAAAACAGTATCTCTTGATGTGCAACGTATGCCGTTGGGCAGTGGGAGTTCCCACTGCACAATGGGACATCTTGCATAGTCCATTCTTGTGCATCATTACAATTGAACAGTGCAGCTACACATTATTATATCAGCAGCACAACTACAACATTGTAAAGTTATGCATTGTCGCCTTTGATGCCTTTGATTGCAGCCCATATTTAGAAGGCTACATTTGCCAGTTTGCACCAAACTGGTGTCAAGATGAGAGAGACTGCCGGTGCAATTCAATTATGGGAGAACTTTGTTTTGCCTGCCCAGCATGGGCTGACGGTAGTGCAGCTAATCTGCTGTTCCTTCCCATAATCCCATCCAATTGAGCAGGATGGATTCCAGCTGACGCATGGAACAAATGAGGATTACACACCGTTGGGAGTAATTCTCCGCTGCAGCAGTTCCACAGGAACACACAATGTAATTTAAAGGAGCAGATGTCTGGTAGAGCCACACTTTGGAGGCAGAAAGAAAGATAAACGCATGGGACTGGTGAGGAACATTGTGAAAGATCAGTCTTGGAGATGATAGCTTTTGGGAGAGGGGGGAGTAAGTAAATCCACCCCTCCCTGCCCCTGAAAAAACAGATTGAGTTTGCTCTGATGGGATTTGTACTAGGATTAGTACTGAATTATTAGTCTGAAAACTCCATTTGGAGACCTTGGGATTAAGGGGACCACGTGCAGACACAGAAAGATGTCTCTGCAGACAGAGGTAAAGATAAGTTGGTGGCCATGAATCCATAGGTGCAAAAGCAGGATGGCTCTTCTCTTAGGACTAGACTACAGCTGGGTGCCATGCATATACTGCAGAGGGGCA
The DNA here is from genome assembly GCA_948474755.1 of Ctenosaura bakeri. NCBI lineage: Eukaryota > Metazoa > Chordata > Lepidosauria > Squamata > Iguanidae > Ctenosaura > Ctenosaura bakeri. The sequence continues at coordinate 95,662 of CAOLHI010004731.1, forward strand.
ACAAGTGTGTGCTCCAACCAGAAATAGATGGAGCTCCATGGGAGGAGGCGGCATGATTGGGATGTGTGTGTTTGCTAAGGTGCTTTTTAAGATTTTCATTTTAAGCATATACTTCACAGAATCATAGAACCCTAGAGTTCCAAAAGACCCCAAGGGCCATCCAATCCAACCCCATTCTGCCATGCAGGAATGCACAGTGCAAGAACTCCTGACAGCTGACCATCCAGCGTCTCTTTAAAAGCCTTCAAAGAGGGAGACTCCATCACATTCCCAGGCAGCAGCGTATTCTACTATCAAATTGCTTTTAACATTAGGGAACTCTTCTCAATGTTTAGGTGGAATCTCTTTTCCTGTCATTTGAAGCCATTGCTCTGTGTCCTAGTCTCTGGAGCAGCAGGAAACAAGCTTGATCCATCTTTCCTGTGACATCCTTTCAAATATTTAAATATGGCTATCTTGTCATTTCTTAACCTTCTCTTTTCCAGGCTAAACATACCCAGCTTTCTAAGCCACTCCTCATAGGGCTACACGATTTCCAGGCCTTTTACCATTTTAGTTGTCCTTTTATGGACACATTCCAGCTTGTCTTGATTCTTCTAGAATTGTGTTTCCCAGAACTGGACAGAATACTCAGGTACATCTGACCAAAGTAGAACAGAGTGGTACTATTACTGTACTCAACCAAAATACTATCAGCCTAGAAAAATCCTGCCAAATTAATCTTACTACTTTCTTTTTTTAAAAAAAATCAGGTCACTAGTTTAATAGATGGTTGGAATGCTGTGGATGTACTTTATCTAGATTTCAGCAAACTAATAAGGTTCCCCATAATGTTTTGATTAGCAAACTGATTAAATGTGGAATAGATGGGAAAACCATCATACGGATCCATACTTGGTTGGAAAACTATGCTGCAAAAGTCATAATCAGTGGCTGTGTTTCAGCTTGGAGGGAAGCTCTCGAACCCTCAGGGTTCTGTCCTAGGCCATTGCTCTTCAAGCTTTTTATCAGTGACTTAGGTGACACGGTTGAGGGGATTCTTGTCGAGTTTGCAGATGATACAAAACTGGGAGGGGTGGTTGACACACTGGAAGATAGGAATAGAAATTCAAATGATCCTTGATAAATTAGAAAATTGGGCAGAAATTAATATGATTAAATACAATAAGGATAAGTGCGAAGTTCTACATTTCATAGAATCACAGAATCATAGAGTTGGAAGAGACCCCAGGGGCCATCCAGTCCAACCCCCTGCAATGCAGGAACACCCATCAAAGCATTCCCAACAGATGGCCATCCAGCCTCTGCTTAAAAACCTCCAAAGATGGAGACTCTACCACACTCCGAGGCAGCATATTCCACTGCCGGACAGCTCTGACCATCAGGAAGGTCTTCCTGAGGTTCAGGTGGAATCTCCTTTCCTGCAGCTTGAATCCATTGCTCCTTGTCCTAGTCTTTGGAGCAGCAGAAAACAAGCCCACTCCCTCCTCAACATGACATCCCTTCAAATATTTAAACATGGCTATTATGCCCCCTCTTAACCTTCTCTTCTGCAGACTAAACATCCCAGCTCCCTAAGCCGCTCCCCATAGGGCTTCATCGCTTCCAGACCCTTCACCATTTTGGTTGCCCTCATCTGGATATGTTCCAGCTTGTCGATTTAGGCCACAAGAGCCAAATACACAGGTATAGGATGGGAATCACATGGCTCAGCACTACCACATGCAAAAAGGACCTTGGGATTATTGTTGATCAGATGCTGAACATGAGCCAGGTGTGTGATGTTGCAGCAAAGAAGATGAATGCTATCTTAGCCTGGATTAACAGAATAGTATTTTACAAGTCAAGGGAAGTAATAGTCCCACTGTGTTCTGCGCTGGTCAGGCCTCATCTGGAGTACTGTGTTCGGTTTTGGGTGGCACATTTTAAGAAGCATGGAGACAAGTTGGAGCAGGTTCAGAAAAGGGCAACAAGGATGATCAGAGAGAGGGAGAACAACACATATGAGCAGAGTTTGAAGAAACTGGGCATGTACAGCCTAGTGAAGAGAAGATTGAGGTCTGATATGATTGCACACTTTAGAAATTTTGACTGATGGTAAGAGCAGTTTGGCAATGAAACCAATTGCCTAGAGTAGTGGTGGTGGCGTCTTCTTCAAAAAGAGTCTGGACAGATACGCGTTGTTGGGGGTGCTTTAGCTGGGGATCCTGCACTGAGCAAGGGGGTGGACCTGACGGCCAGTAAGATCCCTTTTGGGTCTGTGATTCTGTGATCTTGGCCGTGATCCTGAATTCTATTGGCGCACTAGGCCAGTGTGAACCCCAGGCTGCATCCAAAGTACAGTGGCTGTGAGGAAAGCCAAGCAATATAAAAGCTCCATCTGTAGTGACTGGTCTGGGATGGTTCATTCCAACAAGCCCGTTCTCACAGGCAGAGCACGAGTGATGCATGAATTGGTTCTATTTCATTGACAATGCATATATCACATGAAAAACCTTCCCCACTGAGGTATGAGGGCAGATTCTCCTGTTTTTTTTTTTAAGTTTTATTTTTAGCCAAATTCCTCTTTAGAATGCATGTGAGGAAGAGAGTGATCTGGGCCCAAAGGCTCCGCTGAACTTCAAAACGGAATGCAGCAAAAAATACATGGAAAAAATGAGGCAAGCGGCTGTATTCCTTCTCTGTGGTGACTCGAGAGCCTTGGAATGTGTTTGCCCCTGCCTCTCGTGTGTGTGTGTGTGTGTGTGTGTTGGATGGAAGAGACTGTGATTTACATGCTTGCTGATCAGGAGCTCCTGCCCTTCTCAATGCCTTTTGCTGCCAGTCCATTCAGCTCAGCAGCAGACTGTGAAAAGAAGCCAGTTGAAGGAAGCAAAGGCAAGGTGAGGACGATTAAACAAGCCATTCAGCTTGGCTCAAAACGAATTGCAAATAAGACATCTAGGAACGGATAAGGCACTCTGTGCAACGGAAAGGAATGGAGGCAGCCTGGCAGCAGATGGATTTTCCTGACCAGAATTTTGGTTTGCTGCAAGAGTCCCAGATGATTTGCCCAATTTGCAAAGAGAGCAGCTGAGCTTCCTAGGTCCACGCATTTTCTGCACTGGGTATAAAACTGCTTCCTGGAAGACCACAGTTGTTGGAACTCCCCTCAACCCCGTGATATCTAGTATATCCTTCCCCAAGTGATGAATGGGATGGCAATTCCCATCGCACACACCCAGTATGGCTGGGATGGCGGGACTTGGTGTCCTACAGACTTGGAAGCTGTTCGGCAACATTGGTTCAATCCAGCTTGAAAAAAAGCCACCCACTCATTTCTGACACAGGGAAAATATTTCTCAAAGAGAAAAGCCATGTTAGTTTGTCTCAGTATGAAAATGGAAAAGAAGGACCGGGGCAACTCCATTTGAGACTGAATTTAGCATGAATGTTCTTGGATATCAGCCCACTTCTTTGGATGCAAGGAGAGCATATATTGGAGCCACAAGGTTGTGAGGAGTGGGTTCAGAGTAACAGAGGATACTGAAAGAGGCAAATTGTGACCCAGGTGACAGACCTACAGACAATTGTGGTGGAAGATACAGGTCTTGTCAAGCTGCTGGCTTGTAGTGCTATGGACCAGGCAGCATCAGCCCCCAAATGACTCAGTTAATTTAAGGCTAGTTAAAAGCCAGCTGAGCAATTTGTCTGGAGTGCCATAGATTCTAGACCCCCTGAAAACTCATGCTAAAATAATTCCATTTCAAAGGTTTGGCTTGATTCTTTCTTTTCCCTTTGAGCAATAAATACAGAACTCCATTTGACAGGGTAAGCAAAGGTACTGCTGCAGACTCGGATTCAGTTTTTGGATATCCTGCACAGCACTGCTGGGCCCCATTCCTAGACAGAACAGCCAACCCCAAATGCCTGAAGATGGAGCAATCCTTTCTGCTGCTCCAGAGACTAGGACATGAAACTTTCAAACTACAGGGCAAGAGATTACAAGGAACTTCCTGATGGTAAGAGAATCATAGAATCATAGAAATGTAGAGTTGGAAGAGACCCCAGGGGCCATCCAGTCCAACCCCCTGCCATGCAGGAACACCCTCAAAGCACTCCCGACAGATGGCCATCCAGCCTCTGCTTAAAAACCTCCAAGGAAGGAGCCTCCACTACACTCGGAGGCAGCATCTTCCCCTGCCGGACAGCCCTGACTGTCAGGAAGTTCTTCCGGAGGTTCAGGTGGAATCTCCTTTCCTGCAGCTTGAATCCATTGCTCCTTGTCCTGGTCTCTGGAGCAGAAGAAAACAAGCCCTCTCCTTCCTCTACGTGGCATCCCTTCAAATATTTAAACATGGCTATCATGTCCCCTCTGTTGGACAGTGGAATCTGCTACTGCCTTAGAATGTGGTGGAGTCTCCTTCTCTGGAGATTTTGAAAGAGAGATTTTGAAAGATGGCTGCTGTTAGGAGCACTTTGATTGTGTCTTCCTGCATGGCAGAACGGGATTGGACTGGAGGGCCATTTCTGCATGACACTCTTATAGTGCGATGATTCCACTTTCAACCTCCTGTGGAATCCTGGGGTTTGCAGTTTCGGGAGAGGCCAGGCGGCCCCTCCCGAAACTACAACCCCCAGGATTCCACAGGAGGTTGAAAGAGGAATCATCGCACTATAAGAGTGTCGTGTGGAAATGGTGGATGGCCTCTTCCAATTCTAGGATTATTTATCCCTGAATGCCAAGGGCATGCCTGCTCTGTTAGCCAGCCTGGAGCAGCCAAAGCAAAGCTGGCTGGGGGATTCTGGGAGCTGCAGTCTGTAACTGCAAAAGTAACTGTGGCTCGGATACTACTCTGTGCCTCCAGGAATGTTTCCCAGGTGCCCAATACAAAATGGGCACTGATTGTGCCTCCCCCAGCCTCAGCTGGGTAGGGTACCTCTATGGCACTCCAGACTTGGAGCAGCAGAAACCAGTGAATCAACCATCCCTTTCCTTCTCTAAGCTCTTTGATGCCCGCAAGCTTCCCTCCCAGTTCTGCTGCCATGGCCTCCTCTCTCCCCACCCAGCCTCAATGACCCACCTCCAGAGACACAGAAATATGTCCTTCCGTCAGTGGAACCTGCATGATGCCCCCGCCTCAGAAGTTATTCTGCAAGGAAGGGCCACTCTGACATGTTCTCTGACTAATCAGCTCTCACAACCCTTTAATTCCTTTTGCATCTGGTCCCATTTCTGTATTCCATGAGTTCTACCAATACAAAATGGGAATTTTTCTCTGTCTCAACCATTTTGCCTCATTTTTTTCTTGATTTTTGCACTGTGGGAGTCTTACTTAGATCTCTTGGTTTGCCGGCAGTAGCTGCCTCATTGATCCCCCTTGGACTAAACAACAGAGCAGAAAATGAGATAAATGCATCTCTTAGACCAGCACAAATTATTCTGCAAATTAAAGAAAGGAATACCTGTATGTACATATTTCATGCAATTGAAAAGAACACATCCCACCAAGACTGCCTTCACATGCACAAACACAAGCCTTCATGCTTGCTTTCTCGCACACAGAAATCCATGAAACAACATCAAATCAAATAATAAAAACTAAAAAACAGCAATAAAACAATATCCTGTTTCATTAAAATCACATGAGGTAGCTGAGTACATTGGTGATTGGGAAAATTCTCTGCGGCAAGCAAACAAGTTTTCAACTGGCTGTGTAAACGCCTTGTAGGGGGAGCCCGCTGATTTCAATGGGAATATTGTTCCACAGGAGAGAGGAAAGACACGTGATTGCAGCCAGAGACATCATCCAGCATAAATGAGGCTCGGGAAGGCAGCTGCCTATGGAGCGTCTTCACAGAAGCCTTAATGTGATTGCATCCCGAGGACGCAGTCCCTGAGGGTAACCCCAAAGGCAGTGGCAAAAACTGCCCTACCATTTCCCTAGGATTCTGGGCCTGGGGAAAAATTATAGGCTTGCAGGAACTCAATGAGTTCAACCCTTGGACTGGCCTCAGAATCCTGACCAAGGAAGGGCTGGAACCTTGAACCTCTGTGAGTTCTTTGCTTCTCCAAGTACGAGGGGCCATTTCCTCGTCACCAAAAACAGCCCTTTATTTTTCAAGACATACGCCTCCTAGGGAAGCTGGGATGGCTCTTCCTTTGCTGTCCTTTAGGGAGCAGGTTAAGATCTTTCTGTTCCAGCAAGCCTTTGGCAACTGATTTTTCAACAAAAGGGCTTTTTATGGTGCTGTACCTAAATAATCTAACGGCACCAGATCCTGTCTGATCTTGGAAGCTAAGCAGGGCCAGCCCTGGTGTTAGGACTTGGATGAGAGACCGCCAATGAATCCCAGGTGCTACAGGCTATGTTTCAGAGGAAGGATACTTTTGTGTCTTCCTTGCCTCAGAAAACCCTATGAAAAATTCATTTGGTCACCTTAAGTTGACAGGCGACTTGAAGGCACAGAAATACACAGAAAAGGGACTAGGTCCTGTCTGATTTTGGAAGCTAAGCAGGGCCAGCCCTGGTGAGGACCTGAATGGGAGCCAGCCAAGGAATACTAGGTGCTGCAGGCTATATTTCAGA